>JAPMOB010237367.1:0-18911 GCA_029875015.1 Lepomis gibbosus
ACAAAGAACTGGTTCGCGAGTAGGCACCGGCTCCGAACCGGCTCTCAAAATGCTTTGGTGGAAAAGGGGCTACAGTCAAACTCCAAAATCTTGTAGAAAGACTTTCTAGTAGAGTGGAAGCTGTTGTAGCTGCAAAGGGGGGATCAACTCAATATTAATGCCTATGGATTTAGAATGGAATGTCAGAAAAGCTCCTGTAGATGTAATATTAAGTTGTGTCCCAATACTGTTCTGCCTATAGTTAATCTATATCAGCAGGGAGTATCATAAATTTTTCTTTTCTGAATCTATGTAAACATGTTGCAGGGATCTGATGTGCTGGAGCGCAGCTCAGAGCTGATCCACTCTGGTGAGCTAACTCGAGTCGTTCGACAAGGGAAAATGCAACAGCGCAGCTTCTTTCTGTTTGACCACCAGTTGGTCTTCTGTAAAAAAGACGTCCTGCGCAGAGACCTGCTTCACTACCGTGGACGGCTGGATATGGACCAGACTGAAGTGGTGGATGCACCCGACGGGCGGGACCTAGACCTGGGCCTGACCCTGCGGAATGCTCTGCGCCTCCGCAACTCTACCACTCTGGAGTTTATGTGTGTGTTGTGCTGCAGGAAGGCCCAGGACAAGCAGAGGTGGCTACAGGCCTTTGCCAAGGAGAGATACAGAGTCAAGGAAGACCAAGAGATGGGTGAGTCGTGCTAAATTCCTTGCATTCATGATGCAAATCAGCTGCTGTGGGTAGATGTCAAGGAAAAGGTGAACAGGGTGAAATGATTGTTGGAAGTCGGGGGTGGTTAGAAATATTTTGAGCTGAAGGTGTATTTGTGTGTGTTTCTTGGCAGGAATGGAGATCAGTGAAGAGCAAAGAAAACAGGCCATTATTAATGCCAGAAGAGCCAAACATGGGAAGAATAAAAGTAAGGAAATATTTTTCTTGCCATTCATGCTGTTTAGTCACCCTTCATTTCACTTGTATCTAATTTTATTTATTTATTGTAATTTGTTTTTCGCTTTTGTTTTGCCTGTTCACCATTTAGCCATTGGGTACTCTGGTTCTGTCCCTCCACACCACCAAAACCTGCACCCACTTCACCAGCGTCACATCACCATTCCAACCAGCGTGCCTCAGCAGCAGGTCTTTTCACTGGCCGAGCCCCCAAAACGAAAGCCTTACCACCTGTTGTACAACATCACCCGCAACGCCTTTTTCAGGAAATGAGGCTTTGCTCCCGCATCTTTTTCTCTCCCTGTGCACGTTAAGAGCACGCACCAAACTGTCCTGAAGACTCAAAGAACAATTTTTTTCCCTGTATTTTTCTGCCTTGTGAATGTTCTGTCAAGTTCTGTTTTTGTGCCTCATGTGTCTTTCTCAGTGTGTCTATTTCTGTTGCCTGTTAAAGTTCAGTGCCTACAATTTAGAAGGAAGGGGCATGACTAAAGTGTTAAAAAACTGACTCCATTTTGTTGGTGTGTTAAAGATGCTGCTCACTCAAGAGACTCCCACCCCATTGTCTTATTAGTTCCACCTGAAAGATGTTTTAATGTTAATTATGACAACAATGTATATTCCGCTTTATACGTTGACATAGATGGTTTTAGTTTATTTCACAAAGGCTGGACCCTTTTTTTGTTGCTGCTGCAAGTCTGTCAACTCTAAGCTTAAAACAGCCAGAGGATAAATTAACTGACACACTCACCTTCCTTGTTAACACTGTAAATAAAACTCTTGTACAAACATGCCTAATGAGAATGTTGTCACTTTAAAATAATTGTTTGCTTATGCAGCTAAACATTACGAGCAAGTACTTTAGACTTTGTGGCTGTTGAATATTAGTTCATGTTGTGAATTCGATAGAGGTTAATGAATGAAACATTAGCAAAAGGACTGGAGGAGGTACGTTGCCATGTACGTGGCCTGTGCTGAAGGATCTGGTTTCACACACCGGTCAGCTGTGCATCCAAACACTGTGTTGTGTGTCTCTGTAGTTTCTTTTGTCTGCTGCCGTTTTTGTTCTGAAAAAGAATGGATCTTAAAAACAGGAAATCGGGCATTAGATGATAGAGGCTTGAAGGGATGCCTGTGTCATGGGCACAGAGTGCGAGGAGAACAAGCAGACTAGCAGAGATGATGGATCTCAACAGGACGCTGCCAGTGTGAGTAAGATACATCCTTAACATAGGGTTTTTCTACTATGACTGAAAATGAACAGTATTTTAAATTTTTGTCACATTTTAATCAGGAGTTTAACTGGTTCTTTAAATTAAACCCTAAATACTGGAGTGCCTGTTCACACATCAGAACCTTAAGTCACATGTTTTGTCACGTTACTTAATAAATTGTGTGTAAAATAGATTAAACTTTTTTTGTTCTGTGGGAATCTATGTCCTGCTAACTTGTGATGGATTAAGTGCTACTTGCACAGTATGGGATGACACTGAATGAATAATACATGTGCATTGGGTAACTTAATGAGTGCAGAGCGCTGCGTCTGATGGAGTTAGGCATTCCCCTTCACAAGCTAAAGTGACCAGTAATGGAGCATCATTAGCAGTAGACACAAGCTTACATCATTGTTGGCATGTGCGAGTTTGGTTTAACTTCATGAACATTGGTGTTCTTTCAGTACACGCTGTGGTGCAACGTTGTGCTATTTAAACACTTGCTCACCCATGTCTCTGTACATTCAGGATTCATTAGCATGTCATTCAGCCGACTGTAATGTAAACGAGCTGACCTGGACGGTGATAAGAGAAGAATGGTAGCGGCAGGGTTATGCCCTTCATGTTTCTCTGGTAATTTAACCTACTAATTTCCTCGAAGAGATCCAGCATTACTCATATGTGCCCTTTTGTCCCAACACTGAATCCTGAGGGCTCTAATACAGTTGGCGAGTGAGCTACAGTATCAAGACACATCGTTTCAGCATCATTAACCTATTAGAATCCACACAGACTGAAGTGATAACTCGAAAGGGCAAGTAAAATGTATCGCTACCACTATGGCACTTCTGTGATGAAGTGTGATTGTGGCGCCCCTCCCCTGGCTGTAGATCGCAGATGTGTCCGTGGAGGTGGCCACGGTTGACCACACTCTGCAGAAGCTGTGCAGGAAGTACAGGAAGACTAGAAGGAAGCCCAAAGGACTCCAGAGGCTGTGGGCCCATCTGTTGAACGTCCCGCACGTCGCTATCATCATCACAGCAGTGGTGTCTGTGGTGTTGGTGATCACGTGGTCGCTGCTGTGGGTCTTCATATGTGAGTGAAGGGATTCTTACACTTCAGTCCCATAAAAATGGATATATTTACATATAGTGCATAAAATAATAATTCTACTGGGTTGTTTTTTTTAATAGCCTTTTTGTTTCTTGGTACTTTTTGTACGTCTGACATAATCTAAGGTTGGTTGTTACATTGAAACTGATCCAGATAAAGCAAGTTTGACATATTTCCTTAGTTCGCAGGGAAAGCAACAGTGGAGTGTATTTTGCTGGGATGTTCCGTGTTGCCAATGTGGAATTTATCCCAGAATACCGCCAGGCAGAGTCCCATGAGTTTGTATCCATGGCAAGAAAAATACAAAATGTGGTATGTGTCAGTGTAGCCCTGTTATTTACATGACGGTTAGTGCTGATCATGAGAACTGAGAAAGTCTCACTGTTAATTGCTGGTGTCTTGCAGGTGAGCAACGTGTACAAGATGTCCTCAGTGTCCAGACTCTACAAGGAAGCTTTAATCTCAGACCTCAGGTACTGTGTTAGTCATCGTCATCATAAAGTTGATATTTATGATTTGGCTTGTGCTTTTGATTCCACTTATTTACAACCGAATAACACACCCTGTTATAATGTATAGCCTACTCTGTTTTCCTCACACAGTAACAACAACAAGGGCGGTGTGCTGGTTCATTTCTGGATGGTGTTTGTGGTCCCTCATCTAAAGAGCCCGGCAGTGTGTGAGGAGTGCGTAGGAGCCATTTTTAGAGACTCAGTCTACACCAGCCTGACTAACAGGTCCTCTGTAGGCTACCTGTTGGGTCTCCCTGTTGATATAGACTCCATCCTCATCAATGGTGCGTCAGTGTTTTGACACGTGCATCCTAAGTGTATTTATCAATGCAAAGATTGACTGTTGTGTCTTCCTGCAGCTGTTCAGCGATCAGATTTTTCATCAAATGGAGCAGGTAGGCAATAACTCTTAAAATGTAATAAAAATAACCCTGCATGCCATACTTTGCGTCCATGAGTGGGTTTAACACCCCTCTCTCCTCCCAGACTCTCAGTGTGTGGATAAGCTGTATGCGAACCTTCCCGGGGCCAGTGTCCCTTTAAACGTCTTTTCATCATGGGGTGGTGTGAATTGCTATGTAAAGCTCACTTCTGTCCCTGGTTCCCTGATCCGTCTGAGCGTCACCTCGTTCCTCATTGAGCCCAGCGACTGTGTGAACGATGCCCTGACTGTGTACGACGCTCTGCTGCCCATGAGAGGGCGCATTCTGCACAGGTGAGTCGGCAGCTTTCCTTTCACCGCTGCTTCCTCTCCTCGTGTGACTAAGATGTGCCTATTGTCAACAAGACAATGTGATGTATAACAATTGCGTGCTTATTAAAAGGCTTCTTGTTCTTTGTTTTTTTGTAAGTTCTCTGAAATCTTGCATATACTGAAGTGTATCTCTGTGCTGCAGGCTGTGTGAGCCAGTGTCCAGCTCCTTTTCCCTGGTGTCTACCTCCAATGTCATGTTGCTGTCCTTCAGGATGACTAATGGCAACAAGAGCTTCAGGGGACACTTTGAGGCCATTGCTGAAGAAAGTATGACACATTTACCTGAATTTTTTTATATGCTGGTGGTTCCCAATATCTTTGGCTTATGTCCACATAAATGTCTGCTTGATTTAATGTCTAGGATCAAAGTGATTATATCCCTCTCAAATGTTTCAATATGAGTAATTTTTAGAGGCCTCAAAGGATAAAACTACCTACAATTTCACAAAAACGGAATTAGTAGAGAAGTCAGAAAGAATATAACTTCGCATATAAGAAAGATGTTTCATTTATTATCTTCTGACCCCTCCAATTTATCGTGAGACTTCTTTGTGTGTCTCGGCCCACAGATTGGGACCCACTGTTATTATATAGTACTATGTAACATACAGTATGGGCTGGGGGGGAGTATAATCCTTAAGTCTGTCTCTGTCTTTCTCAGTGTGTATGTCTCAAATGGATATCCAGTTGGAGCCCGATGTCACTGGTCAGATCTACAGCCCCTTCCACCCCAGCCTTCTGCCCCCACAGTGCTCCTGCACCTGGACTTTTGAGGTAGTACACACACCCGTGACTTGAGTGAGTTACCTAAATGGTGACTTTAAAAAAGCTTTTATTGTAAATGTATGTTTATGTTTCATTCTAGACCTCTAACAGTGCGTTGGGAGTTGCTCTGCAGTTTCAGAACTATGTACTGAAACCAAAGGACCTGAAGGGCTGTGACCACGGCTGGTGGAAGGTCAATGAAATCATGTATGTGGGTAGAAGCTACATGCATATAGATTTAAAGGCACATTTGAACTCAAAACAAAACCTACCATAAAATTCTGTACATTTTTACACATTTCTACAATCATATATGTCTCCCTAAGCTAGATGAGATCCTGTTGTCAAATGGTGGATATATTATTCAGGAGTTCATCCCACAGCAACATCCTGTGATGACTTGCTGATGGTTGCTTCCTTCCGTAGTTTCTGTGGCAGCTACGTGGGACACCACACGGTGTTTCGGATCGCTGACCACAGCCCAGAGGTGGTGTTTCGCTGCAGCTCACGTAACTCTGCTCAGCCTTTCCAGGCGTCATACAGCAGCTACAATATCAGCCAACGTAAGCACTGCAGGAGCCAGAGCGTGACTCATTAGAACAGCCAGGAAGAGCCATTAGGAAATGACCAATCATAGGTGTTTCATTGTACTTCAGTATGGATTTGAGACTTTCTTTCGAAGTGGATTCTAAAAATGACCACATACTTTACTGAGAGAAAATAGACCATAAACACACTGGATGGGCATTTTTCCACTAAATATGAGAAAAATAATGTAAACATGGAGCTGTTTTAGAGAAGATGACAATAATTAAGTAGAAGACTTTTATCACTTAGGCTTGTCATTCACTGTATAGTACACTTCTCTAGGTTACTACCACTATCACCATAGAAGATAAAGCTTTTTTGAACTTTATTTTTTTAAGGATTTAGTTCTGTTTATCTTCCTGCTTCTTCCCTATCACACATGTATCATAACATCTTTTATTCCCATTCATACGTGCATCAGCCTGCCCAGAGAGCCACTTCCTGTGCTCCACGGGGCTGTGTGTGGAGAAGAGCCGGCGCTGTGACGGCCTAGACGACTGCCAGGACGAGAGCGACGAGGTCTTCTGCTGTAAGTTGTTTTGTTTTTTTATTTTTTTTACTTTTTTTAAGTCATCTTTATTACAAAAATAGGATACAAATCACAAGTGACTTACCAAAATATACAAACATATAACATGTAGACAGAATACAATACAGTTTTGCCAGGGGAAGCTTATATGCCACTGCAAAGAGAAAGAGGACCATATGTTGATATGTTGACAGTTTTAACTGCCTTTTTGTTGTTGGATCCAGAAATCAGATTAATATAATGTTCAACGTCATGGAGAAAAAACACAAAATTAGTTTTTTTAGCGCTGAATTTACATTTATGAATGTGAAATTTTGCCATAAGAATGAATACATTTATTCCAGCTACAAGACCACGCCTTCGACCGGCTGAAGTTTGGAAGTATTTTTGGCAGACACGTTAACATGCTGCTCGCTTCCCTTCAGCACAAGTGCTGACCACGAATAGTATCCCACAGCACTGACTGCAGCACCGCAAATCCTGTTTACTTTCTGTCTCCACACAAGCACTGCACATTATAAGCAGGATGTCTTAGTCCATTAAAATTTTCTCTTAAAGTATTTCTTCATCACCTTCATGTTAAAAGTAAATTCTGCGCCGCTTCTGTCATGGAAGAGACCGGGTATGGTTGTAACATGAGGAGAGTTGTAACAACACCACCAATTCCACCAAATAGAAATAAGATAGGAGTTAGGTGATCATTTCAGTATTTACCTACTTCATCCCCAATCATGCCTGGTGGTTATCAAGTTTGGAAAGAGGTGCATTCAGAATATATAGAGAAAAAATGATTTTGAGGTAAGAAAGTACAGTTTTTGACCAAAACTATTTTTTGTTTAGTATCTATACTATTGCAGACAGAATTGTTTGATTTATATTAGATTGAAATATAGTTTCTCAGGCAACATGTGATGCATTTTTTCCTTTCTAATTTCAACCCACTGTGGAAACACAGCTAGCTAAACATTGGTTTACAGGGGTGGGTTGTGTTGTAACACTTACTTATAAAGTGTTACAACCATCCACGATACATAAAACTAGGTACTTTCTTGATTTTAATATTTTCCAGATTGCCCTATGCAGTCTGGGCCCACCAAACCCGCACTCCAGGGTTACCAGCATTAATTTGTCAGCACTGTGACCAGTACTCCCTGTTCACATGTAGTACACATGTTGGCGTGTGTATTGTCACTTGACCTTTTCCATACTCAGTCTCCGTCGGAGGGTAGAAGTGTATGGACAGCTTGTAAGAAGTGCCTGTGCGCAAGAAAAAGTCCCAGTACGCCAAAGAGTAAAATTTAGAAGTGCAGGTGAATACCGGCCCACTTCAAGCACTCTCTGTGACTCTGAATAAGAATATACACACACTGACACACACACACAAACATCTTTTTAGTTAGACCTAAGGATGTACAGAGATGTTCTTTAATTAATTTTTGTGGTATTTATTAAGTATACTTTTAAGTAAGTTTTTTTCATACAGATACTGTTCATGTGCGTGAGTTATCAGGCAAAGTCTGTTACAGCAAGAGAGAAACATTGTTCTTTTATATCACTACCTGTTTTGGAAGCATATAGTGTGGCATCTATTTTTGCTTCTTTTGTCACAACTTACTCCAGCATGTGTTACAATCTACCCCGCTATTGGAGTACACATTGCATTTGACATCAACTCACGAGGTCTGTTAACGTTTTTATTTTTTTTTATTCATTTATTTCATTTTATCCAAAGCGACTTACCACTTACCAGCGACTTATCCACTGTGTGGATAAGACACATAAGATTCTTGTAGAGGATTGAATCAGTGCCATTTGTAGTGAACAAATGTGGGTACTTTGTATAAAAATTTGAGAACTCTAGCTAACAAAAATTCAGTGAATTATAGTTACTGAAACAAAAAGTGTTACAACCATATCCGGTCTCCCCTACTGTTACACCGTGTGTCATCTAATTGGCCGTTTCATATTTTCTCTGTTTATTTAACAGTCACATATGAGCAAGAGTGTATCTAACAGCTGCATCTAACATTACAGACAGTCTGGCTGTCTGTTGTATGTAATGGTTTCAGTTGATGCAGAAATACATTTGATGATCATTCTGCATATTACTCAATATTGAAATAAATCCATGTCAGAAACATTTAAAGTTTTAAGTAAAGTAGCCAAATTAATGTCTGTTATTGTTATCATCAGAACACATCAGTGACATGGACATTTGATCATCTAATGTGCTTCATCAGGATGTTTGAAGAAAATACTGATTTATTAATTAGACATGTTTTTGATATTTATTTTAGATAAATTAGTAAGTAAATGGAGTAATAGGCAACTTTTTTTCTTTAGAATACACAAAATTAGTCATTCGATTAATCGACTTGAAAAATAATTATGTACAGCCCTTGTAAGTTGTTTTACAAGTTATAGTATCTCACAAAATTGAGTACAACCCTCACATTTTTGTAAATATTTTATTATATATTTTCATGTGACAACACTGAAGAAATGGCACTTTGCTACAATCTAAAGTAGAGAGTATACAGCTTGCATAACAGTGTAAATTTGCTCTCCCCTCAAAATAACACATCAGCCATTATTGTCTAAACTGCTGACAACAAAATTGAGTACACCTAAGTGAAAATTGGGCACAAATGTGTGACCACCATTATTTCCCAGCACTGCCTTAACCCTCTTGGGCATGGAGCTCACCAGAGCTTCTGAACTACTGTATGGTTTTGGCCACCGTGCTGCAGCTCAGTTTCAGGGTCTTCGCAATCTTCACATAGTCTAGGCCATCTTTATGTAGAGCAGCCATTTTTTTTTCAGATCCACAGAGAGTTCTTTTCCATGATTTTTCATGTTGAACTTACAGTGACCAGTATGAGGGAGTGTGAGAACGATAATATCAAATTTAACAAACCTTTTGACCCTAACAAGTCACATGACACGAGGGGGAAACATGGCTAATTGTGCCTGATTTGGACATTTTCACTTAGGAGTGTACTCACTTTTATTGCCAGTGGTTTAGACATTACTGGCTGTGTGATGTGTCATTTTGAAGGGACATCAAATTTACATTGTTATACTCTGTAGCTGTACACTCAATTCTTTACATTGTAGCTAAGTGTCAATTCTTCAATGTTGTCATATGAAAAGATATAATCAAATATTTACAAAAATGTGAGGGGTGTATTCACTTTTCTGATACTGTATTTAATATTGATTGACATTTTGATTATTTTGGTGGTCTACCTGAAGGAATGCTAACACATTACACTGTGTCTGATGATATTTGTAAGAGGAATCAGTAATGCAATGGAAAAATCTTGCATATCATTACAGCAAGGCCCACAAAGAACTGTGGTGGCAACAGTCCCCTGCATCCTTCGTTTGTATGCAATGGAGAGAAAGACTGCACCAATGGAATAGATGAGATCAACTGCACTCAGGGTATTAATTTCCAAAAATCTTTTTAGAAATGCAGTTTGAATGCTCTTTTTCACCCTTTTAACCTCTAATAATTGCAACATGTTCTCTGCAGAAACAACCTGCTCTGCTGTCAGGTATCAATGCAAAAGTGGCTCCTGCATCCTGAAGAAGAACGCAAAGTGCGATGGTGTTTATGACTGTCAGGACCACAGTGATGAGGCGGACTGTGGTGAGCGCTCAGCATTACCTGCTCCAACACTATTTTTCGATAATATTACAGATAATATAACAGATTTTTTATAATCCCACGCCTAACCCATTTTCTATCAATAAATCTTGAAACTTTCCATCTTTAAACTGACTCAAATGCCAACATGTGGTATCATGCAATGGTGCAAAACTGTTTACTTTTTGTAACATTACCTTAACATCTAGTTCCAGCCGATTGTATGTTGAATTATGGAAGTAAGATGCTGTTTTCTCCACCTTTTTCATAATCACCTTAATTTCTTGCCTACTACCACCACACCTGTTGGATGCTGCCCGTCAGGAACATGTCTTTAACTTTATATTCCCTAAAAGAAAGATCAGTTCAATGATCTACCAACTCAGCCTAAGCTACAATCACACACATTTTGGTCCCACCTAAATTGTTTCTTAATGAAACACTACATGGTGATTATTCTGCCAGTTCTCTGCCAGAGCCTCTGTGTGGTTCATGAGAAAGTTGTTGTTGTTTCATAATCCGCTGGGCAGCGTACTCTAAACCTGCTGACCTGCAGCGCTGAGGCGACCCAGCTGTAATAGCTTTCTCTGTTTGCTGTTATTTTATCATGATGGGGTCTCCAGGCGATGGGAACAGGCTTGTCTTTGATCACTCACAGATACAAGGCATACTGTACTGTACATGCACGCGTGTCCACTCTCACACACACACATCAAAGCTGTACTTTTTAATAAGGCGGCAACAGACCTGTCAAGTCGTGGTGGTGACTCAGCATGTCAGCATCGTGGGTATTGTAGTATTGTAGGTGTACGCACACATACTCATGCTGTATACTCACACTGATGCAGGCACACATGCACATAATAATAATATTAGTTTTGTATCTCTTATTTAGGGATACTCTTTTCTTAGAGTCAATCCTTTTTAATAACAGTATGACAATATGCAGTTTACACACCTATCAAGGCCAACAGGGGCCTTTTTTCCATACACAAGCTCCAAAGTCCAGTGTAATATAACCAGTATAACAACAAAATCCATCACTGTGTACTCCTCAGCCTGTGGTCGTCCCTCCTTGGTAAAAAAGGTGGGCTCATCTACAGGACCTGTGCGTATTGTGGGTGGAGCTAACTCTGTGGAGGGGGAGTGGCCGTGGCAGGTCAGTCTCCTCTTCTCCGGTAACCTGTACTGTGGTGCGTCCGTCATCTCTTCTGATTGGCTCATCTCTGCAGCGCACTGCTTCAATAAGGAAAGGTCAGTCACACTTACTGCTGATTAACAACATTTTGTCATTGTTATGATCCCTGTAATGGCTACTGTATGTAAAAACTACAGATTTAATATGTTGAGTGAGCAGCAGGCCTACAGTAACTACAGGCAGTGGTTCCAATCCTAAATTATAATTATGAGCATTTCAGCCAAAGAGGGATTTGTCCTTCTCAGATTGTTTCAATAGAATGGGTTTTGCAGACCTGATGATGCAAAAGTATACAGCATTTCACAAGCAAAGTAATTTACTGCTGCCATTAAAAATAGTAATTTTAAATAAACATCACCACGTATTAATGATGTCTGTACATCATTTGGCAATTTATTGTATTTACAGTTTTTATCACATCACGAAACATTTAGTTGAAAAAGTTAATAGTTCATCTGGCAATTATTACATTATCTGTATCATTGTGTTGATTTTATGAAAAATCAATCAAGACTTGATACAGTATAATCTACAAAATGTCCTCCTTCAGTGCCTTTGACCCCTGACCTCTAAATCCCCAAGGCTGTCTGACCCACGTTACTGGAGTGCCCATCTCGGCATGCTGACACAGGGCAGTGCCAAACACGTGGCAGAGATCCAGCGGATCGTAGTGCACGAGTATTATAACGCGTACATGTTCGACTATGACATCGCCCTGCTGCAGCTGAAGAAGCCCTGGCCTCCCACCTTCATCCCACTGATCCAGCCCGTTTGCCTGCCTCCCCCCTCCCACACTGTCACCGACAGCCACCGCTGCTGGGTCACAGGGTGGGGATACCGCTCTGAGGAAGGTGAGCAATGCCTTTGATAGAGCGCAGTGAATATTTTACTATAATATAACAACAGTATATTTGAGGGGGTTTGTCTGACAGGGCTAGTTTACATGTAGTGATCTACATTAACACCTTCCAGAAAACATATTAAGATTTGTGTCATGCTTTGTAATAATGCATGCGAATGAACCACAACTGTAGCAATAAATGTAAAGTATATGAAAAGTATGCCTGATGTTCTTTGGAGGAGGGGACATGGTGGGTGGATAACAATTCATTATGACTGTCCTGTTAGTGTCCCACTTCTCCCTCACCTGCCCACAGACAAAGTGCTGCCCTCAGTGCTGCAGAAAGCAGAGGTGTCCCTACTGAGCCAGTCTGAGTGCACAAAGAGCTACGGACCTGTGTCACCACGCATGCTGTGTGCCGGCGTCCCCTCTGGGGAGCGGGATGCCTGCAGAGTGAGCTCACATCTGACTGAATCCACCCACCTGCATTTTAATTTATACTTTTGAAGCATAAAAATTTAGTTTATACTTTTTCAATCAATGGCACTCTGCTTGTGTCTCAGGGTGATTCAGGGGGTCCTCTGTCCTGTCAGGCTCCAGACGGGGGTCGCTGGTTCCTGATCGGCATCGTCAGCTGGGGGGCAGGCTGTGGCAGACCAAATCTGCCTGGGGTCTACACCAGGGTCAACAAGTTCACCTCCTGGATCTACAGCCATATCAGCTGACATGATATCTTATTGATCCACTGCCAGCAGATGTTTTAAAAATTGCACTGTTGCTCACACCAAATTAAAAAAATCATCAGATACAGTGGCTGTGTATTTTTTTTCAAGAGCTATATCTGCCTTTTACTGATATTACAAAGTGCAATGAATGTGCGACTGACACAGACACCTAACACAAAGTGCCTTGAAAGATTTTAATTCTCTTCAGGTCACCTTTCTTTGCTGCATTCTTCCATCCAAGCCTGATACTCTAAGCCCATGTTCTGGCCGGCCTCACAATGGATAGGTTTGGTGCCAGGTTTGTAATTGCAGGTTCTGTCTTGCTTTGCGCCCCTGCGGAGCATCCAAGGGCACCGCAGCCAAGCTCCAGTTATAATACCTCGCACACGTTTCCCTCAAGCACCCTTTTGTCCCCCCTAGCGTCACTCCTGCATGTACGGCGAGGAAAGTTTGCCCACAATATCTGTCGCACGGATGGTTGTGCGGATTGAATCCTTTCATAGTGGGCTCATTGTCCCTCGCGCTGCATTCTGGGGCTCCGTGTGACACCTGCCGCCCAGTTCAGGTAAACGGGAGGCGGTGAATGCCAGCCGCATCCGAACCGCTGAGGTCAGATTTCTGGGCTTTTTTTTTCAAAGGAAGCGACAGCGGGGGTTTCCTCTCTCCCCATCGTTTCTATGCCTGAGGTATTGTTGCATATCGCCTCTCCGGACCTGAACGGGACAGTGCTATGAGGACTCTCCCCAAAAGCAAAACTTGCGAAGTGTACTGCGTCTCCGGGCATGGACACTCCGCTGCACAGGTAAGCCGTCACTGCTCTTTTCAATGCGCGGAAAACCAGTGCCAAACAGGACTTTGGTTGCTGCCAGAACTATTATTAAAATTCTTCCTATTAGGCCTATACATATACAATATATAGCGCGACATTAATCTGTTAATCTAACTTTTGGGGAACTTTTTTTGCAGTACCAGAAGTTTGCATAATAATCAGAACCGATCAAGCCGACTCAGTCATTGTTCATCTTAATTGTAAAATATGTCTCTATGGGTATGTGGGTCTCTTTTTCATGAATGTCCGTGTTAGGGTGAGCCACTTGATTGAGTGCTGACACCGCAGAGCCAGGCCGTGGGAAAGCAGACTCTTCCAGCCACGCTTTGTCTGCTGCCCCGGGGAATCCTGCCAACCCCTTAAATGTTTAAGGAGATCCTTTCAGCTCTAAGATGTTCACCGTTACTCTCAGTAAATCAGTGTCTGCTCAGCCATAAAATCTATGTCTCATTGATTTTGGCAGATAGGCTGCATTTTCTTTATCGCCCCTCTGCTGCGACCACATAAAGATGCAATCCAAACAATTAGAAGCAACTTGAGCACAGACATAAAATGCTGGTATGATATTTGAGTCATGTCCTTGTCTCTGGAAGGGAGAGGGGGAGCTGAAGGAGCCCACCCAGTCACTGAGCCCCCCCACGAAGCCTGAGGATCAGGCAGAGCAGAAGGTGGAGGGGGGGCGAGCATTAGCCTGTGGCTCCTGGAGGAGATGGCTGTCAGGTCTCCTGCCTTTCTTTCCCTTCACTGCTGCCATTGCACTGATTCTCCACTACTTAGCATGTGAGTAGACACCTGCTTTAGACGTTTCACAGACCTCTTCTGTCCTTAACATGTGTCAATTTCGACATGCACAGTCCCACAAGTGTACCTGTCTTAAATCTACCTCTTCCTCCCCAGCCCCCCCCTCCTCAGTGTTCTTCCTCGGTGGCAGCGTGGAGTTCCCAAACTTGAGCTTCTCCTCAGAGCTAACTGACTCCACCTCCCCTCAGTTCCGCCTGCAGGCTCAGGCTTTGAACCATTATGTAAGTTGGAAGTAGTGGTCTTGTCCATCACTGCGTCTCCTCTGAATGACACTTAAGAGCTGCTCGAACTTCCTGCTCTGGGCTAAAGCTGATGTTGCTGCTCTAACTGTGATGCTGTTCATTGCAGCAGGCTAGTAGTGTCCTTTTATGCTGCACTTTCAAAATCCTGCTGCTCTCCTTTCTCCTTCCCATTCTCTTCTGTTGATGTCTGTCTTTGCATTGTTATTTGTTAGCTTTTCTCTCTATTGGCTTTGTTCTCCTCTCTCTCTCTCTCTTTCTCTCTTGCTTTGTTTTTTTTGTTCTGCCCACCACTTTCTTCTCTCCTTTCTCTCTCTGGTGGTGTTAAATGTAAAGCTGAAACAGGAGCTGGGCACAGTGTGTGTACGAGTCCCCGAGACCCCCTGGGACAGGGCCCTTTCAGGGCCGAGGACAAGCCCGGCATTTGTGAGCCCAGCTAGGCCCAAGCAGCAAGAGTGAGAGGAAGAGCAGGTCTTCAATAAAAACATTGTCTGTGTAACTTTCACACAATCAGCCACTCTGTGCACTGTACACTACAGAGAGGAGGAGAACCTCAGTCTGACGCTGGGGTTTAAAGGGAGAGACAGGGCAGTAGGGCAAGATGGGATGAAGGAAGGATTGGGACACAGATGTGTGAGGGTGGGGGNGAGCAAAAGGTCAGATGCATAGCTGAACATTCTTGTTGAGTTGTGGAGAAATGGGAAATTTATAGGTTTATATCCCCCAAAAACCTGCGGCGACATAGTGTGATGCTTCTGTAATCAGCTGTAAGGGTGAGTTAGCAGGCTTGTTAAGTGGTCATAGTATCTCTGCAGCCATCTGCTCATTAAAGAACAGGTGAACTCAAGGCCAGGAGCCCATACCACCCAGGGTCCTACCTCTACACGGTCGGCAGTTAGAGACACAATGGAGCTCTGTGCTGCTCAAAGTCAACATACACACATGCAGAGTTTGACACACACACACACACACACACACACAAGAACAATGCTTTTGTTGAATTCAGGCTGCATGTTCGACCAGGGGTGTTCATGTGTTGCTTACACTAGAAAAGTGACCTCACTTGCACTGTATGATGTCATACTTACAGTAATGTACAGTACGTGGTCAACCTTCCTTTCTTTTGTCTATTTTGCATTTTAAAAAAACAGTTCTCAGATCTCTACGAGTCCTCGCCGTGGAGCTCTTACTACCTGCACTCAGGAATTACTGCCTTCAGGTATGCTGCATTAACTAAAACCCTACTGATAAAATGAAACGCACAGGAGCTCATATGTAAAAGGAATCTGCATGGCAACAGCATTCTCAGCTGTATGTCCCCTGCATAATAGCAACATTGTAAACCCTTTGTGTGACAGTGAAGGAGCGGAAGGGCTCACCGTCTTCTACTGGAGTAAATTCTCTGCTCCGATCGACGTTGCAACGGCGATCCAGAGTTCAAGCCCGGAGAGGCTGCAGCGCAGGCTTCCTGGCAGCAACAAGGTGCTGCGGGACAGCCGCAACGAGCAACGCTATTACTTGGAGCAGGATGACCACGTGCTCCACCTGCTGGGTACATGCTCTCACTGTAGTCTGCATACATACAGTACTTGCACGTTAACCACACAGATATGTACATGTGAAAATTGAAAACACAGCCATTACATTTCAAATAGAAACAAGTGATGAAGTAATTAACTGCTAACCCTTTGTTAATAATGTGGTTTTATACACCTGCATTGCTCTATGAGTATTTTGACAACTGCTGTGTGTGTAGGTTTGGACCCTGACGACTTTGAATCGGAAGACAAATCAGACAAGAGTAAGAATCCAAACAGCCTCCAGAGTGGGAAGTGGCAGCTTGGATTCCAAGGTGAGGAGAGCATGCTGCAGACTTAATGTAACAAAACCTGAAGATCTGATGTCTAATGGTGAGTTAGAAATTAGTAAAAAAGTGTGATTGAGGCACAGTGTCTGACTAAAACCAAGACCATACATCAAAGGATTGGCCCTAATCCCGCTGACTGATGATCTCTGTCTGGATTGCTGTTGAACTTTAACTTTGAATTTATGTGCTCTTGTGATTGCAGTGCATTCCTACCAACACTACCATTATAACAAATCAAAATGTCCATCCTTTCCTCTTCCTAGCGATGTCCTTTGACCTTTATGCCAAATATGGCAACAACCGCACCCTGAGCCTCGTGAGTCCCAAGAAGCCGTACTACCAGTGGCGTCTTCGTGTGCCATCGGGTCATGTGGTTCGACTGGTCATCCTCACCCTGCACGGCGCCACGCCTGGAAGCTGCACCGCCCACAAGCTCTCAGCCTACGACTTTTTACTTCCATTACAGAACAAGATCATTGCCAGGTAAAGACATTTTATGGAGTTTATGGACATCTGCACTGATCTCTCTAAAATATCTCTCATTTAAATATTGAGTATATAAACATATCCTGGATGCATTTACTTGTCTCGCAGGTGGTGTGGGCTGCCTGTTTCGGGTTCGTCCCCTGTCATGAAGCTGACATCCTCTGGGAATGTGATGTTGGTTACCTTCTCTTTCAGCAGACAGAGGGATGGAGCAATCTTCAAAGCGTACTTTCAGGCCATCCCTAAAGCAGGTTTGAGTGCTCTCCATGCACAGTTCTGAGTTCTACAAATCTTGTTTGTGTGATATGTTCATGTTTCTGCCTTTGTGTTGGAATCAATTATCTCCATTGATTAGCATATGTTGCATTAGTGTTATTGTGTATTCTGTGTCACCATCTCCCATTGCAGGTTGTGGAGGGTCAATTTCCTCCTGGAATGGCTCGATTTCCTCCCCCTACTACCCTTCCTATTACCCTCCTAATATAGACTGCACCTGGACACTACGGGTGAGCCACATGATCGTATGTATGCATGCTGTGAGAGTGTTAGATGATGAATAAGAAAGAGTGAATCATCCCTTTGTTATTTGGCCCGTCCACATTCCAGCGGGCAAACTCTTTCTTTAGTCGTCTTTGGTTACTTTATCAGGCGCCGTTGCCAGGTTACCTGATCTCCACAACGATCGTGACAATGGACATTCAGGAATCCCCGTCATCGGACAGCTGTGAGAAAGACTGGCTGGACATCGGAGGGGTCAAGTGGGTTGTGAAACTGTCATAACTGTTTTAGACATTTCAGTTTGTTTTTTGAGGCTGCATGTGTGAATTAAAAGGGAAAGTCCTTACTGTGCTCCTCTGTATCTAGACTGTGTAATCCAGTGTCAGACAGCAGCAAAAAGCGAGTATACTCCTCTCCTCTCACCCTCCACTTCCAATCGGATGAATCTCTCACTCACAAGGGCTTCTACTTGCTCTACCGAGCCTTCTCTCCAGAGGGCAGTAAGTTAAAATCTGGTTATTACACACCACTGTGGCGTGACACTGTGATGTGCTCAGACAGAGAGGTGTAAGCACTGACACAGTATGTTGGGCTGACTTGGCTGGGTCACATATCCATGTTTACGGCAAAGAGAGAGCTATAATTCCAACGAGTCTTCTTCCTGTCTGTCTCCAGCCTGTCCTCGCCAGTTTCGCTGTGGAGATGGACGCTGTATCCCTCTGAGGAAGGTGTGTGATGGCGTGAAAGACTGCCTAGATGGACGGGACGAGGTTAGATGCTGTAAGTCTGTCGTCCAAAGACACAATTTTAGATACTAGAGAATTTTTAATTCATTTAAACATTCAGTTTCTTAACTGTGCTTTTGTTAGCCTGACATTTTTTTTCTATGTTGTGCTTTTTATATTTCTCCCTCTTTTAGTTCTTAGTGTAAAAGTTGACAATAAGCATGCTAGTTTTAATCATGACCGTCCTGGTTACGTGTTGCACATATAAACATATCCTGGTTTCTGATAAAATCCTGATAAAACGTGTATATGCAAACTGGAGTACTCTGATAAAAAGCTGGATACTGTGGCATGTAAATGCTTTATCCAGGTTCTAAGTGGCTGAGATTTTAGGAATCAAGGCCCAACGGCATCTGGATACTGTTATGATCTTGAATTACCAAGTTTGTTGTGTAAACACTATATACCGTACAAGATCAAAACCAGGATCAATTACTTTGATTTTAAAGACATGACCTATGTGCTACACTCAGATTTGTATGTGTTTCTGTGTGCATGTTTGTGTTTGTGTGTGTGTGTGTGTGTGTGTGTGTGTGTGTGTGTGTGTGTGTGTGTGTGTGTGTGTGTGTGTGTGT
>JAPMOB010237368.1:0-11598 GCA_029875015.1 Lepomis gibbosus
ATACCGTGACTTATCTGCTCATGTTCAAAACTTTCTGCACATTCAGAATCTCTGCCACAAATCTGTGTTCTCTGACATGTGAAGAAAAAAAGACGTTAAAGGAGACTAACGTCATTAGGCTACTTAAAGAGAATTCATTAACATTTCACTACATGCCCTGTACTGCATTGTTACTGATTCGCTGTAAGTATCTCCTCGCCGTCTGACAGACAAAACTGAATGAGAACGAAACTAACCGACACACCTGTGATCACACAGAAAGCTCACAAATAATTCCACACAGCTTAACTTCAGCACCTCTGATAAAGTGCCGCTAACAGTCCCCAACAGAGTGAGACAGGGCTTCAGTTTTTAACGCTACATTTTTATAGCCGAATGAAACTACCTATATGGCCGCTTTGGCACAAACTGTCTGCAACTCACAGCTCGAGGAGGGTCGACGTCACTCGCTGGTGTCGCAGCGAAGTTGCTTTCAGGGTGAGTCCGACGGACGAATATCCCTCTTGTAAATGTGTAACCACGGCGATAACAAGACGTTCTCGGTGTATTCCTCAGAGAAATAAACACTTTTGCAGCTAGAAAGAGAGCGTCGGTTTTCCAGAATTTACACAGTAAACGCAATGTGGGTAAAATTTTAGAGATGATACTCTGACTTCCTGTTCCCCTGAAGGCAGCACGAAGCTGCACCACAAGTAGCTGATGGAGAAAAAATGCACAGTCTCGTCCAATCGCAATGGACTAAACTGGCAGGTTTTAATGTTGCAGACCACAGTTTTTTGCAAGTAGTTCAAAGTTTAAACTCGTATTGTTGTGAATCTTAAGTGTAAACTCCCCTTAGAATTTCCAACCAACAAACGCCCCCCAAAAGCAGCTCAGCGCCCCCCTTTTTAAAATATTGCTTCCACCACCCCCCATCGTCCTTGGAACGCCCCCTGGGGGGCGGTACCGCCCCCGTTGAGAAACACTGATATACGGTGTGCCCATTAAGGACTGTAGAGAGTGCTCCTGAAGGAATTTCATCATGCCCACAATCACCTGACTTGCGAAAGCAGCTCTGATATCTGTGAGTCAGATAAATGATGAAATATTGTGAGTGGGCTAATGGGAAATCTTTATATTGTTTGTTTTATTTGCTCTCGCTGGATCAAACAGAGTATTGAGTGGCACTACAGCTATCCAAAGTATGTTATCAGTTTTCATATTTCTGTGTCAATTGCTGGCTTGCTAATCAGACATACTGAGGATACAAAAAATACTACATTGCTAGAACTGGAGCCAGCACCATTTCACAGTGGATGACATTTTAACATGAAAGAAGATATTTTAGCCTTGACTTGAGACGTAGGGGGGATATTGTACTGTTTTAGAAAAGTGCATTAGTCCAGCTGTGACTGAGATTTTATAATGAATATATATATTTAGTAATTTAAAATTCTCATAGATTTCAGAAATGATTGGCAGTGATAAAAGCCTAGAGAACTGTAGATCTATTACAGCATTAAGTGTAAACATCTTTCACTGTAGGCTCTGTTAAAGGCTGTTATAAACTCATGAGATGGTTGAATCACTCCTTTATGGTTCTTAAACTATTTAGTACCAGATTGAAATTCTGTCTCAATGCTGTTCAAAAATGGCACTGTTGAGAAAAAACAGAAGGGTCTGTGTTGCTTCAGAAAAAAGCTAAATGATTAAATATTAAACAATTAGTCAAGTTTAAAATATATTTGATTGGCTAACTCAATCCTTAACCACATAATCTTTCTTTTTGATGCAGCAAAACCCAAGTTAGATTAAAGAAATTTGCAGGGCGACCCTGCATTTTCTTTTTCCAGTCAATGCAGTGGTCCATGTCAATTTCTCAGATAAAAACTATATTCTTTTTGCCATATAGTCAGCCATTCTGCTTAAAACATGTAATTGATACATTATGTTTTTCTGGTAAGGCCCAAGTTGGAAACCATTAATCTGCATACATTTATGTGTTTGCAGGTGTTTGCTGAGTTCATCGCTTTACAAATGTTGAACCTATGCAACCATTTCTGCTGTGAGCTTGAGAAATACACATCACAACTGATTGCCCTGTACAGACAGAAGGCCACGAGAGCAGAGGGCCTGCAGAGATCCTCAGGATTTATGAACTTCAGGTGAGTATAAGATTTCTTTTGCTGTAGAAACAATGTTGATTACATAATGGTCTGTCAATACAGATTGGGACCTCTGTACTATAATTGTGAAATTAGATTGGGATATTGTCTTGATGATGAGCGTTGTGCGGGACAGGTGCTTGTGCGAATCTCCACATCCCAAAATTGAAAACTGAATACCAACCCAATGAAGGAGTAGTCGAATACTTGGGTCCAGCCCTACTGCACTGGCTTCCAAATCTATTCTGTTGTCATGTTTAAGGTTATAGTTGGCTTCTATTTCTCAACCATTGTTTGAGTTACTGGGTTTGTTTAAATTTAACTTGTCTTTTAGTAGTTGCAGCTGATGGATTCGTTGTTATTGCTATCAATATTGTTATAATTACATTTGTAGAACTGTTACACTTTATGGCTTGATGTGCTGTAAAAATATTTGTATAATAATAATTTTCATTGTCAATATAGGAACAACACTAAATACACATGGGATGCCATTCCAGTGGCCTCCCAGTGAACCTGCTAGCAGATGACTGACGTCTTCAAAACCTGCATTGTAAGTACTCAGTGTACTCACAGAAATCAATCAAGTCAATATCAACGACATGTAATATGGAATGTAAATGTAATGAAATTTACTACTGAAAACCAACAGGAATACCTCTTCCAGCAGCTGACAGTTTTAAAGAGATAAACGGATAGGTTTGTGTTTTTTTGTAGTCTATCTCAAAACAATGCTAAAATATGATGTGTATAGTGAAAAGGTTATTGTTGGCTGTTAGCATCTCTTTCTTAGTCAGGTTTACAGTATGGAATCAATAGACTTGAGTGTGTCTAACCTAAGTGCATAGTTTTTCCTTGTAGAATAGACAGTACTAACACTTTCTAAACCCACTCTATGTGCTTTCGCATCTTTAATGAAGTGTCCCAAGGATCTGTCCACTTTGTAATTATTAAAGCCCACTCCTGTGTGAACACTATCATACCAACAATGTGCATTCACATTGAATAATATTGATCCTTTTAAAAGACAGGTCAAAGCACAAAGTAACGTTGAATAAATCATAGAATTCGCAGCAAGTTGTGTTTGAAAGCGGAGGAGAGATGCAGGAAACAAGCTCTCCA
Organism: Lepomis gibbosus; assembly: GCA_029875015.1. Taxonomy (NCBI): domain Eukaryota; kingdom Metazoa; phylum Chordata; class Actinopteri; order Centrarchiformes; family Centrarchidae; genus Lepomis; species Lepomis gibbosus. The sequence goes on from JAPMOB010237368.1 coordinate 3,267, forward strand.
CATACACTACAAGGCTGTGAAGTTAATACTTCTCAAATGCAAGAGCACAATAATTTTAACTTATATGCATATCTCTCCATCAGCAAAACCCCAGATTTCTATTTAAGACCTCTGATCAGCTGGTAAATTTAAAACATATTTTATCTTACTTAATAAAGTAGATAAAGTAGAGTTCATCAGTGTTTCTGTTACGGCACATACTCTAATGTCCATCACCCACCACAGACAAACACAGTTTTTTCTCATTGAATCTATTGGGCCATGTCTGCTGTCAATTTTTAACAGTTCTTCATCTAATAGCTGTGTTCCAGATCTGCTACTGTATGGTTTCCAGCTCTAAAGACCAGAAACACCATTTCTATGACTAATATGTCCCATGGGAATCATGTATAGAGAAAATAAGATTGGTCCCAAAACTGACCCCTGAGGGACACCATAGTTGACATGAGCAAAAGATGACATGTTCTTATTAATGGAGACATAGAAACTAAATCGTCATTACTCACCCTGAGAAGTACGGGCTCAGGGCTGTGATACATGCTTGGGCACATATTTTTTAGAAAACTGTGAGATTTGAGGTTGTTCTGTAATTTTAAAGGAGGGTATAATTCAGTCCAGGTTTTTCAGAAGAGGATGTGCAACAGGTGGTTTTAAAGGGGGAGCTAGGGCGTGGCCTGTTGTGGCCACCCCAGGCTAAAGTCTTGCCACCCCACAGAGCACCATATTTCTGGCATGTTTCTACGATATTATCACGATATTTATGATGCAATTTGATTTTATTGCGATTTTAAATATATTGAGATATATTGCAATTTATTACCTTTTTCCAACTACCAATTAGGTCCCTAAAGTCAAACTTTGTCAACATCTGTTTATCTAAAAAGATACATTTCTCTGTTTTCTTTGTTTTTTTTTTCTTTGTTCATATCACTTTTTCGGTCCTCTATATAGTCCTGTTAAGTTTTCTAGTGGACCAAAAAAGAAATAGATTTTATTATTCTAGTACCAAAAAGTTAAAACTCTCATCTGTAATGTATATAATAAAATATCGATACTTGCCGTCTGTGTATCGATACACTATTGCCCTGGCAAATATCACGAAACTATGCTGTATTGTTTTTTTCCCCCACCCCTACTTTCTCATGGCTGCTTCACTTTAAAACCAACAAATGTTTGCATAAGCAGTTAGCAGCGCCAGTATGTTTGTGACCACTGTAAACAGTCAGACTCATTGTTAAACAAAGGGACAGGACTTTTTACTAGAGGCTATAAGTTTTTTAGAGCTAATAAGCCTCAGTGCTTTAACTAGAAAAGTGGTGTGTTTGTGCCCTCTTGTGAGTTGTCCCCAGTAGCAGCTGAATTGGGTCTTTGTTTCTCTGTGACAAGCAGGATGTTAAACTGGACTGTAGTTCAGTGCACACCAATTCACAGTATTCTTGTAATCCCGTGAGTTTTAAAATACTGTGCTATTTTTAAAGTTGGGACGCATGAAAAACGATTCTGAGAGCCAGGACAGTGAAAGAAACGACATTTCATGCCTAAATGCTTAACCTTAATAATGTGGAGATTTTTTGCACAGCAGAAGGGAAGTAAAAATCACCTGGTTTAAGGTGCGACAGGTCAGTCTCACTGTGTTGGTTAATGGTGTTTGACTGGAGGTTTGTTGTTGTATAGCATTTGGCAGGATGCATGATCAATACATGAATACATAATAAATGTCAGGTCTTATGTAACACTATTATGATCTAAGTGAGGTAATTGGTTGCTGTCAATCATAATTATGTTTGATACAAAGCATAAAGGGCCACCCAGGTTAGGGGGTTATGGTCTAATTAGTTTCTTCTGGATAGGTCCTTAATCTGTTAAATGAATCAATGTAAGATTATGGAACAGAAGAAAAACTGTCTGGCTTCACTACTGAACACATGAGTACATAGTACTGCTCTCTCACTAGTTTGATAATGTGATTATTGTAGGATGACAATGTCTTGTCTCCATTTTTTCATTCAAGAAATTTAAAAGATAACTACTATCGAATACATTAATAATTACTTAGCACACTGCATGATAATTCCTGTATTGTCGCAGTATTGGCTCGGATCTGATATGTTTTTAAATAACATAGTGAGCAGTTAGAGACTAGTCTGAGGGCTTTTGATTGTTATACTGCTGTTTTGCTTGGTTTAATTATTTGGGATTCATATAATTTAGTAATTGTATGAATCTCCTCTCTGCCAGTGGTTTCCACAGAGTTTGGTAGGATTGCTTTTAGTTTCTCCGCTCCATGTAAGGAAAAAACTGCAGACCAAACTCAAGTTAAACACACTGGTGTTTCTCTTGAATTGTACTTGTTGGTTTTGTTTTGTTTCCCTGTTAAAATTTGCCGCAGATGGGAAAGAGATTTATAATGTCAGTAACTTCATAAATTTAGTTAATTGTCCTACCCTAGGTAGATGCTAGGAGACCTTGCATTAAGGCAAGAACACTAGGAAATACAGGTTCAAACACAATATTTACCTATGTGCAGCCCTATAACACAAAAGCTTAAAGGTCAACAAAAAAATTAAAAACATACACAAATAACAAGATTTGTCTGATCATGAAGGCAGATATAATGAACAGAAAGTGTTGCCAGCTGTGAATTTGTCTGTCAAGTGTTAGGGCAATGGAAAGAGTGTTCCCTGTTATGTCCAGTAGATGGGGCCAGTGGCCTACCTAATTGTTGTGAGAGAATGAAAACGGTCCTTACGACAAGGAAAATTTAATGTACACTTAGTTATGTGTTGTTCAGAAAGGAAGGGTGAAGAATGCATTAAAGAAGACCATTGATTTTGCACATAAAATAAGTGAGCAGCAGAGATATCTTTCAATTTGCTACATTCATTTTAATAATTTATAAATCAATTTCAAACACAAGAAAGGAACATAGACAACAGACTGCATAAAATATTTGGAGTGTAATGCTGATAATTGCAAAAACATTAAATTAAACTGAAAATATTTTGATTCCTGTATTAACCTCAGAAAAATGTCTTTTGTTGAATCATGTATAGATCATCTTTTAAAAGGGAAACAAGACGTTTAGAAAGTACATGTGCTACGTGTTTTCATTTATTAGACATCTGTATAAACAATACCTCCCACATCATTTTCCAAAAAAGAAAGCATCAGTCACAGGACATTGCAGAGCTGTAATGTTGGCTGTTATTGTACAGGTGCAGATGATCAGGCTTTGGTGGCATTCATCTCATCTCAGGCATTCAAAACAACATGGCACATTTTTGAAAAGCCTGTAATACTCCTCCTGAATCTGGAAAAACATATACAAAAAAGTAGGATTAAGAAAAAACATATCTTTGTTATAATATTGTACGATGATGATGATGATGGTGATTATTATTATTAACATACCTTGGTATGATATAATACAATATTCATATAAAATCAGCTTTTTCAATATAGCAAAAGGATAGCAGATTCCCGGTCTATCAACATACAATCATGATCCTGTCAGCAAAGCATTTAACTCCCATTGCCTCAAACTGAACTGCTCACTGTCCAACTGTATAGTCACATGATGAATGTAGAATAATTAAATAGAAATACCAAAATCAAGGGAAGCCCAACCGAAATTATACTGTTACCTTTCTGGACAGGACACAGAGGAAGATGAAGATGAACATCCCCTGGAAGGCGTTGGTGATAGTGAACAGATAGGCAGTGAGGGTTGTCTCGTTGAGGATATGCAGAACTCCAAAGGTCCAGGTGGCTCCCAGCACAAACAGCAGAGCAAAGGCACCACGGGCACATGACCTGAGGGCGATAACACTGACTTTAACAACAGAATGTGGGTGAATACAAAAAACCCCAAAAAACTTTTTTAGTCAACAAAATTGTAATTTGATGCAAGGGCACCACATGACGCCATAATAATCCACAAGATGTGGAACTTAACAGCTTGATTTTCCATATTCTTTTGACCTTCTCAACAAGAGTACAGATAATCCTACCTGATGTTTTCATAGTGGCTGATTTCAGGCTTTTTCACAGCAGTATGCCGGTACACTTTGTAGATGATTACTCCAAAAGCCAAGAGATTAACCTTTAGTGGAGACCGACCAAAACAAACATGGTCATATGAATATGAAACAGTCTCTATTTGATGATTTCAATTAATACTTGAACATTTTTAGGATTTTATAAAAACATCTGATCTTACAAGAATGATCAAACACGCCGGGCCAATGAAACTCCATATGAAGTGGTTTTCTGTGCTCAGCCAACATCTATAACACAAATATAGAAATTTATTTAACATACACTTTTATGTGTGATGCAATAATCTCTCCCCTTGCAGAAGAAATACCTTCAGTCTTATCTATCCTAATCTTAATTATGATAATATTGTATGGGCTAGTCCATGCCCTTCTTATCTTACAAGTACAAAAACAGTTGGTTACTAAAGCTACCTCATCAGCACTTCTTTTGCATAACCTCAATCTTTTAATTATGTTTCACATTAATAAGCAACTGACTTACTTTTATTTATAGATTTCTATTCAAACTCTCCATGGTACCCAAAACCTTTCAGAATTTCTTTTACACAAATTCATTTATTAACTTACTCTATACAAGCATCTCCAACTTCCATTTATGTCCCTGCAGGCCAAATATAATTTCTGTCCCCTTGTATTTATAATTAATGCAATTTGTTTATCTTTCTTCCCTGAGAAATGCTGAATGAGTTTAAAAAGAGGTCTTTGGAAAAACCCTTTTTACTCCCACATCTCTGTACACAAAAAGCAAAAATATTTTCCTCTTACACTTTTTCAGTGCCATAATACTTGTAGCCGAGTGTTGCTGAGATGGCCACCACCACTGCCGGGCTTCCATAGCCAAAGATGTAAAAGTTACGGTGCAGGAAGCCTTTGTTGTAGATGACGCCAACCACTATTAAGTACAGATGGATGCCCTCGATGCACATCCAGGCAAAGGCCGCAAGGAAGAAATAGTGCAGCAGCCCTGCAATAACAGAGCAGAAAAGCTGCCAAGAAACAGATAAAAAAGAGAGAGGGAGGGAGAGAGAGAGAGGGAGACACAGATTTTACAAGTTTATGATATGTAAAATTTGTTTTTTGCTCACATGTGTAATAATAGTCATTTGCACTCTTTGCATATTTGTATGTTTGTTTAGCCTAATCATTACAGTGATGCACTGCTAATCTTTTGTCTCTTTCATGTCAAAAATCAAGTCAACAATAATTGATGTTCAACTGAATAAAAAAGCGAGAGTAGGTGAGAGAAATAAAAGTGTTCTATACCTTCCAGCCTAAACTCAAATGAGAATGAAATGTGTCAGACACACAGAGACACAGACACACACACACACACACAAACCGAGACTTCCTTTGTTTCACTGGGTTCAAGTGAATTCAGAGCTCACCTTATGTGTGTTCATGTTGATGCCCACCAGGAAGATGAATTCGGCCATGAAGAGGCTACAGCACAGGTTCTTGTGGATGGTAGTTCTGGTGCTCTGGATCTCACTGAAGAACCAGAAGGTGAAGATGCACATGGACAGACAGATGAGGGAGATGATCATCCCCAGCTGCGTGATCCGGGTCAGGGCGTTATAGTGGGCCACAAGCTGAGAAGCAAATGGAAAGGGAGGCGCTTCATTCACACTTTCACGGTATGCTGAAGTTGTAATCTTTTGTGTTTTCTGCTCGGAATCATTTGATATAACATGGGAATAGGCTGGGGTTACACCAATATGTTGCGTTGCAGGCACACTGGGGCAGTTCTGGTCCTGCTTTATTATATATCAGCCAGATATTGTTGCATGTTTGGGAAAATATACATTTTATTTAGCATGTTTCATCTTATTTCACTCAATTAATTTTCACTCAACTTATCAAGAATATTTTACTGAGTGGAACTTGATACTTAGAAGCCTTAGTATTAAAATAAAAATGAAGAAAGAAGTTACTATATGATATCAAAATATCAGTATTTTACTCATTAGTTAAAAACTTCAGGGCCATGATTACATGAGAATATATACTGTTTTTTGTCAGTGAGGTAAAAGGTCTCAATAGTCTTTCTCTTGTATAAAACAATAAATAAATTTATAAATTTACATTTAAAGGTTTTATTAAGATAAAAATTAGAATAAGCAATGTTTCACTAAATACTTTACATGCGGATTCCAGATATGAAGCTCAGCTCTCGCCGTCATTGAAAATAAAGTGGAAAATGCAAAAAGAGGAAATTCCTCACTGTACAGTTGTATCTTGAATATATGATCACTCACATTGGCTCGCCCAGAGGACATGAGGATGGCAAAGTGTGTGAGGTGATTGCAGGAGCAGGTGGTTGCATTGCTGTTGACTTGGATAGTCTTGCAGCCATGAGTGGCCCAGTGGCCCTGCAGGCTGTCCAGCTTGTACTCCCAGAAAGCGCACTTCGTCACATCAACTTTAGTGTCTATGGGCTTTGGGGAATAGAGAGAAACAAAGACTCTGTTAACTGTGGATGGTGCTGTTTTTATTAGTTTTTGTACTGGACTGTTTTGTAATACTACACCACAAGGGGGGTTAAAATGGTCCCATCAAAATAGCACTTAAAATGCACTTAAATTACCATCCATCCAAAGTTTTAGTGCAAAAAAAAAAAGTTTAATTCTATTTTTTTGGATTAAAATCAATTCACTGGTTGTTCAATTATTGAGGCGATTGCATTGGATTTTCTGATTATTCTTATTGTCTTCCTCGCAACTTTTGACTGGCTAAAAATACAATTCCAAATAATTATCATGCATGACTTTGGGTCAAAATGAATAGCACAGGCATGTGTACTGCACACAATGCCCCAAGGGGGTAGCAGCTCACTGTAGGTATTTTTGTTGGAAAGGAATCTCATTGTACAAATGTACAGCAGTTTGCACATTTTTTTAATATTGAAATCACATGAACATTTTGAAAGGTCAACATAGTTTCCATAAATTATTATGTGCAGTTTTACTTGAATTGCAACGACCCACACAACAACCACAAAAAATGTACATGTGGTGTAGTGTTTTTCGGGTTGTCTTTACTTTTATTTTCTAAATCTTTACTATGTTTATATACAATTAAATTTGTTAGTGTAGTGTTTATGATATTAGTAATTTGTACCTTTGAATAATTTTTTTTTCAATTGCATGTGTGCAGAGTGTCACAGAAACAATGAAAAACAGTGCATCACAGGAAAATACCATTTTGCTAGCAGAAAAAGTCCCAAAAACAGAGTCCAAATTACTGATTGTTGCTCTTTAAAGGCAATTTATGCAGGATGTTAACTGCTCAAAATAAATCAACACCTCCTTTGTTAGGCTTATGCCTCAAGGGTCCAACAAAAATAATGATTTCACTTTCTCATGCATTTTAATTATCTTAAAAGAAAATACCAGTACATTAACTTTTAGGGTTATTTCTCTCATTACCTGCTTTCCTCCCTCATCTATTCACCTTTCCTCTTCCATTTCCAGTTAACTGACAGGTCATTGCAGAAATACACAGAGCAAAATCTTACAATTTCATAAAACTTTATACAAAGCGCTAACTACTCCTCCCATGTGAGTTTGTTTAAATTTGACTGTAATGGAAACACTGGCAGTTATCAAGTTACTGCCAGAGTAAGTCTAGGAATAAGTAAGCTATAAGCTATTTCTCACAGCAAAAGAGAACGCAATGACAAGGATATATATGATAGGATATTGATGTTTCAAACTGAACAAGAAACAATTGGAAGCTAATGTTGATAAATGAATTATATATGACACAGAAAAGGTAGCTGCAAGTGAAGAACACCCTAAAATAGATTGGAAAAACTCACTGGCAGATTGTGTTTTGCACAGAAACACTGATAATCTGAAGCAGCATACAATTTGAAGGTATACATTAAGAGTGCAGTGGAAGTGGAAAACAATGTAGCCAGCCTCAGCACTCTGCACAGTCTTTACCTCATTGTGTCTCAGAGTGAAGGTGACATGGTCAAGTTGGTAAACGTCAGCAGGTTTAACGGCTACTGCTATGACGTGGGAGTTGACAGTGATTTCCCCTGTTCCAGCATACCGCGAGTAGTCAGTGACACCTGGGTCGCTGCTCGGCTTCAGGATGTCACCGATGCTGACATATCGCACAAACACCACTGACACACTTCCTGATGGACAAAAAACAAAACAGAATCAGTGTCATTGTCAACACACACACACATATATATATATATATACACACACACACACACACACACACACACACACACACACACACACACACACACACACACACAC
>JAPMOB010237370.1:0-20298 GCA_029875015.1 Lepomis gibbosus
TATATATATATACATATATATATATATATATATATACACATATATATATATATATATAGTGTCACTGAGTGTCCTCCAGGTTAAAGTGGAGAGGGGACCAGCGGCATGATGATTTGTCCAAAGAAAGAAACCAAAGGCGCTGGAGGTACGGTCCATGACAGCTTTCGTTCTTTCTTTTAAAACAAAAATGGATGAATCTCAGATAGTATTTAGTTTTGTTATTGCTGTATTGGAACCTTTTTGGTTGTTTTTACTAGGGATGTCCCGATCAGGTTTTTTTGCCCTCAAGTCCGAGTCCGAGTCATTTGATTTTGAGTATCTACCGATACAGAGTCCCGATCCGATACTTCTATAATACTTAAAAAAAGAATAAAGAAGAGCGAAAAAACAGATCCTGGATGTTCCTTATTTTTGATTTAATTATCCTTATTTTAACATTCAACAACTCTGTTACCAAACAGAGCACTTCTGTGAGGTAGCTTGAACAATCAAGTAATAACATAAATTCTTCACTTTTAGACTTTAGTGCAACAGTAACTATAAAAAAGTCTAAGATAAAAAGAAATAGCATTTCAAAATACCCAGCAGGGATGTAAACAAATACAATGTTACAATGCGGGAGGTAACGTCCAATTCCGATCGAGTCTGAAACAACGTGATCGAATCTGGACATCCCTAGTTTTTATTTTGACAATTTTGCATATTTTATTTTCTTACTTATTGGTTGGGAATGATTGCGAATAACAATACTTATTGACTTTACTATTAACACTTTCAATATCGAAATTTACAGTCATTTGTGTAGCTAGTATTTGATTTTATTATTTCACCTTCAGACCTCAAGGGAGTCAGTTTAGATAGAAGGAAGAGGAGGCACAGAGAATCAGACAAATCAAATGTGAACTAGAGAACCGATGGAAGCTTGTAACTAGGGCTGCAACTAACTTTTATTGTCATTATCAATCAATCTGACAATTGTCTTTAATCGTTAGTTAAAAATGTCCCACATTCCCAGAGTCCAAGGTAATGTCTTCAAATGTCCTGTTTTGTCAACAACAGCCCGAAACCAAGAGATATTCAGTTTACAATGATATAAAAGATAGACTGAAGAAAGTGTAATACAAAATAGTTGGTTTACATACTTTAAAAAATGACTTTAGTCGACTACTTGTAAGATTTTCCCTCTAATTCTCACAACATAACCCCCACGCCCGCACAGTTACAATTTTCCCCGGTTACAGCCTTGACTGTTGATAACATGTGGGCATTGATTACAGCGGTATGCTTGAGTCAGAGGTGATCTCTGCCTTCTCTCATGGTCTTTACCACAGTCTGGTGTTGCTTTTGTTCTGTTGTGCGGTCTCTGCTGCAGCTGTGTTTAGCTACAGTCGTGCAGGGAGCTTTGACAGGCTCCTTGCCGTGATAAAACCGGAGAGCTCTGAGTGTATGTGTTAGCAGATGACTCATGCATGCAGCCATGTTTCTTTGTGTATGTGTGTGTGTGTGTGTGTGGTTTTACCATCGTTTTCTACAGAATTAGCCCCGGAGTGGAGCAACAAGGTTGTTTCCATAGCAACACAGAAGCAAGTGAATGACAGTCGATGGTGTCAAGTCGTCTTGCTGCCAAACCCACAGAACAAGCTCCCTCCTAATTTATTCTAAATATTGAACCTGTTCTGCGCCAAGTGGAGGTGAGAGTGTAGATCCACTGGCTCTATTGATATGTTCTGTTGTGGGCACTGGTCCCTTCTACCAGGCTTCCCTCTTATTGAACCAGGAAGACAGCAGAGCCTTTTTTCTAAGAACGGAGAGAAAATCCTCTGTCTATATAAGTGAAATTTTCCGAAGAAAAATTGGAATTAGTATTTTTCTAATAACTAGTGTTATGTGAACACAGAGTTCTCAAGGGTGCATAATGGGATTACACAAGAGCGCCAGTAACCCCTAAATCATAGAATTTATTTGACTGCTGCTTCTCTCTGAAAATGGCTTTCAAGTGACTTTGATGAATTAATTTGTCTCCCCTGTTCACACGCACCATGTGGTGCTTTAGTCTGTCTCCGGGCTTTCTAATATTGAGTGGCAGGAATCCACTGATGCTGGAAATAAAAAAATAAGTCTTTATTGCATATATTTCAAGTAAAAGGGATAAAACCCTTTGTTCTTAATCCATGTTCAGGCTTTTTTATGCATTAAAATAAAAACCTGTATTTAAAAAAAGGATTGAAATTCTTGAAATGTCATGATAGACAATATTTATTTTAATGTATTCAATTTACAGGGAAAATTAACGCTCATTAACATCAATTCAAATGTACCAGTGTTAGCCAAATTGCTAACAACCCAGATTTAAAGAAAATAAAATCACTATATTTTAGCCACATTGTTCATCTGATATATCTGCATTTTGCTTTTCCATTCGGACATCTATATGTAAATGTTGAGCACTGTCATCCCTCCTGTTATCCATTGAATGATATGGCAGGCGTTATTCTGGATTTTTATTATTGTGAATAAATCCAATGAAACTTTTTAGTCTGTCTTTTACTTTCCACCACTTAAATATTTATTTTTTTCTTTTCACGAGATGCTGCGTAATTTCCTGAAACAGCTGGTCATTGAAGATATTAGCAAATGTTATTCAAACAGCGTAAATGCTGCATTTGTCGGGGACTATTTTCAGATTAAGATACATTTGGTACTCTGGTGAGTATTTACAGAGAAGAAGCCAGATCTATAAATTATTTTTTGTTTAGGGAAAGATCGCAGTCATTGTTAAAAGAAACCAGCACTGACGGTTTTGTTGGCCCAATGCACCCATATCTCTTTCCTATGTGGACTTATAATGCTATAATGCTGCTCTATAATTACCCGGTTTCCTGCTTTGCTTCTAATGGAAGAGAGTGATCATTTCTGCTGTCTCTACAGGGATTTGTGACTTGAACGTAAACACGTAATTTCTATGCTGTTGTTTTTCAGTGCGGTGGAGAAGATGAACAGATTGATATGGAGAGTGATTAAGGGAGTATCTACATCCGTTTATGGTAAACTGTGTGAGAGGAAATCAGGCTCGCAACGGTTTTATAAATCTATTGAGAGGCACCATGGACATTTCTGGGTTTGTGTACACAGAGTTTTATGCATCCGGCAGCAGCAGGATGGTGTATGTGGGATTGACTCAGAATAAAGTACAGTGTGTGTGTTCATGGTAATGAAGGAACATGTCACCCAGTGCAACAAAGTGGCTCATTGATGTGTTTTTGAACAACAATGGAGCGTTATGGCACAGAGGAATCAATCTTTTGCTACACAGACAGTACTTGTTAGTGGCATCAGTTCATTGTTAGTTTTCTTCTTTGTTGTTGAGAATGAGAAAAATACAGATTATCAAGAGATTTATTCTAAAATAACACATCCCCAGATGGTTTTTTTTGAGTATCTACTGTAGGCTACTGTAGGTAGCTGTGGATGCTAACAAAATGACTTCTTTATATAAATACTGTACTTGAGCAACTGTACAGATGTGTTGACCAAGCCCATCTACAGTAAACAGTAAAATCTGCTCAGCTCGGCTGAAGACAACAAAAGATGTCAACAAAAAGTGTGTGGTGTTTCGCCCTCTCAGCAGTTCTACCTTATAACCTAAGTACACCTTTGGAGCACTGCTGATGTAACATGGTGCACTTCAAACACCGTGGAAATGATGGAGCTACTGTGACTACACAGACGTCACAGAGTGCTGCTGTATGCATTTGCAGGGCCATGTTCTACTTACGATGAAGTGCACAATGTTGGCTGCAGAGAAGCGTGTCTAATCTGTCATAAAATTAGAAAAAGAAAACTCCATGGCCACTAAACTCCTATAAAAACCTACATCTGAGACCACTGTGTAGGCAGTGGGTCTACAACTTCAACAACACGTGACAGTAACTGCAGACTTAAAGGTGACACACTGCAAGGAAAATGAGGCGTAAAGCATTGGATGCGTGATGTGTTTGAAATCGTTGTGGTCTGCTGTAGCTCAGTTTCCAGCTAAGCCTCCAGCCTCCACAGATAGACTGGGGAACTTGCATGTAATTCCTTCTGAGGTTTTTGAGCAGGCCCAGTGCTGCTCTGCACAAAGCCTTAAGGCAGTATTATGTAATCCACCAGCTGGATCATTGGTGGATTGGTGAGAGGCTATAGCAGAGCCACCTCATGTCCTGACTTGAATTATCTCTGGAAGCTCTGTAATTGAACCAGTTTCACATAAACATCGTTGTCTGTGTGAGCACTGAAACGTTAGCGTTGCCACAGCTTGAGCAGAATCAGTGCTGTAATGTGTATAAGTATAGTCAAATTAGCTGTTTGTCTGCGAATACTCAACGCTAAAAATCTACTTCTTCTCGTCCAAAGTGCATTTAATTTTTCTACACTTTGTCCCTGCGGTTTAAATGAATAGTTTGACATTTTGGGAAATATGTTTGTTATGAGAGTAAGAGTAAATGAGAAGATTGATACCACTTTACATCTCCGCATTAAGTAGGCGTCTAGACCCTGGAGGCGATCAGTTTAGAACAAAAAACAGTGCTGTAGTAGCTGAATTCACCCAAACCTGTACTTACACTGTACTTTGTAGTAAACATTACTAAACAGGAGTAAATTGTGTTTTTGTTGGATACTAATTTCAGTCACATATTGGGTGCGCTACAGGTACCTCCAAGGTAAAAAAATTTATTTCATCACAATCACACACATGTTAGTAGGATCAATTCATTGTTTGTTATGAGATTTTCTTGGTATTATTTAAAAAACAAAAAAAACAACATAATATTGGCAGCCCTTAAATATTTATTTGTTCAAGCACTGAACACATCTACTAGGCTGCCCTCAGCCTGTTCATGCACTCTGCGGCAGCCATGTTGGGAAAAACAACCAGGATTCAAAACATTTTCTCTGTAATTGACTCATTTATCATTTAACATTCTATGACACAGCCCAGCACACAAGATTTCCTTCAAGGATGTCAGAAGGGAAATATTATTAGTGCAAAAAGAAACTTCAAGCCTCAACGTGCTGTCTTGATCCTTTCCTCACCATCTGTTAAGTATTAAATTGCTTAGAGGATGAAATGCTGGTGATTGTGAATCGCTCCCTGCACGCTGGCATGGCACCCATGGCTCAGAAAACAGCTGTTGTGAAACATCTCCTAAGTAAATGTAACCCCGACCTCATGACACTAAACAAACTTGAATTAAATTTAAAATCCTTCGTTTGCAATTAAAATCATAAATCAATCAATCATTAATTCTCTGTATTTTATAGGAAAATTTTAATAGAAGTTTCAATCTGGTTTTCAAGCTCAGCACATCCCCAAACAAGCTTCAGAGAAATCCTAGTTGACACTTGATTTTAATTTAGTCCCATTTTAATTATTTGATAACAGTTTATTGTTTTAGTCTGGATTTCGTCTGTGAAGTGTTTGTTTCATTTACAGTTTTTGTCTCATAAGCTTTCTTCTTAGAAGACTTTCTGCTAAAATAAAGACATACATTGATGAAGGCCAAGAGAATAGCAATATTTATGATGCGACCTTTCGTCTAACCCTTTGGTTAATTACATTGTACTTTATGACATTTTCTTTGGCGAAATATCCAGTTGAACACAAATAATATAAAACTCTGAGACACAAACCCAGAGGATGAACCGTTTCCATTTTGGGAACACTTTCCATTTTGTGCCACCCTCAAGTCAAAATGTCATCTCAACACTGCCCAAATGTAATGGAAATTATATGAGCACATTCGTATCACAGGCAGTGCTGAAAGAATTAACAATTGATTAGTCGACTGACAGAAAATGAGTCGTCAACAATTATGTAATTTATCAAGTCTTCTAATCTTTCATGTTGTTAATTTATCAACTCGAATGCTTTGAAAAGCTTTGGTGTTGGCACAACTGAGCCCAAGATATACTGGCACTACACAGCCATTATTTTGATAAACGGTGCAATTTAGGTTTACTGTTATTTATGAATTACTGTTCCTTATACAGCCATATTATATTATATTATATTATATCATATTAAACCCACTGACAGTGATAAACCTAAAATGTTTAATTCCAGTTAGATAATCATAGTCTTTACCATGATGAAGTCCAACAGTATAATCACACCGTTTGACCTTGGTGTGTTATCTTTTTTCTCCAGGTGCTCATTTAGATTCAGATAAATTATTATTCTATGTATGACTTTTTTAGGTTCATGTCACCCACAGGCTCCACGTGCCCCTCTCTCCCCTATTCAGCAGCTTTCAAATACATGTTTCAAGGTCAGAAACGGACAGGGATTCTGGACTATAATGTGAGCTGAACTGCTTTGCATTCAGTTCATCTGCCACAAACATATGACTCATCATTTAAATTATGGGCACCTTGTGCGAGCAAAGAAGAACGGCACTTTGGAGCAGCAGCAGACTGGAAAAGCTTCTGTAAAAGTGTCTATCCATAATGCTGTAGGAGGGAAAGGAGGACACTGCACACTTGTGAAGGTCATTGCACTTCCAAAAATGGGGCCTCTCCAGAGCTGAATTAATTAAGGTGCCTGTTTTAGAGACATCAGTGTGAGCTACTGCTGGAAAGACTAGTTATTCTCCATACTTTACAGTCCAGTTTTACAGAGTTACAAACCACAACCCAACCACAGATAGTTGTGCGGCAAAACTAGACTGAATGAAAAAGTGTCTGCTGCTGCTGTCTGGTACTGTCAACCTGCAACTTCACTGTTTTACTCAACACTTTCTAAGAAAAGCAATAAATATAGCTGCAATAATTTTTGCAACATTATTGCAACTGTGCTACTCATACTATACATTTTACTGTGAAATATACACTTTCTGCTTTTGCCATTATTACAAATATTTAAATAATTTTATTTATACAGCTCAATGGAAAAAAAAATCTGTGGATATATTTTGGTAACATTTAAAAAAAGAGGAATAGACTATATTTATTTAACATTATTCCACTTTAAAATCACAGAGGTTTCAATTTCTGTGGATACTCATTTGGACTTTTCAGAAAGGGTGATGAAAGGAATGTTTTTGAGATACAGAAGTTAATGGAACAGAGGCTAGACATTAAGTGACGTCTCTGAACTCCAAAAAACTCTGAAGTTTCTAAACCGGAGCTAAAGCAACCATGATAGCATCATGAGGGTTTATATTCTGCTAACTGAAGCAGCATAGCGGCTTGTAGCACGTAACAAGAGGGCTCTAGTTTTAAGTCACCGTCCTGTCTCTGTGGACTTTGCATGTTCTCTCTATATTTGCATGGCTTCCCTTTTGGGTGCTCTGCTTTCCTCCCACAGCTGTGGTGAACAGGGGACTGTAAAATGCTCATGACTGCGAGCGTGTCTCTGTCCTCTTCCCAGTGTATACTGGGACAGTTATAGGAGGGTATGACAAATGATGTAACACCTTACCGTACACCCATACAGTGCAGTTCTGTCAGAGCTGATTGACCAGTGTCACTGATTTAAGAAAACTTGACAGCCCAGAAAGGTTTACGATTATATTTATTGTGGTAATTAACAAGACCCGCCTTCTACATACTACAAATGAACGCAGTATGCAGTACTCACCACATACTGCTCTCTGCTTGTCATAGTAGTGTTCAGTATGAAACCATTACAATGATTTATTTTTTAACCATGCTAGGCCAGGCTTAGCCAGTGGAATATGTCACGATCCTGTCCTGGATTTCTCTGTGTGCTGTATTTTTTGATTCTTGTTTCTTTGTTTCTAGGTTTTGGTTTTGGATCTGCAGTTTAGTCCTGTTATCTGTTCTGTAGTTTAGTTCTCTGTGAGTTTTATTTATTGGTCTGAATTGGTATCTGTTATTTAGCCTTGATTTAGTTCCAGCTCTTGTGTTCTACTGTTTCGCCTTGTTTATCCTTGTGAGGATTTTTGTGTCGGGTTTTAGTTCTGTGTCTTATTAGTTCCTAGTTCTGTGTCTTAGTTAATGTCTTTGTATTTACTCCTTAGTTCTGTGTTTGCATTATTTTTGGCTTTGTCTGCTCTGTGTTCTGTTCAGTCCTAATTCAGTCCAGTTAACCCTGTGTATATATATTGCCTATGTTTCTCTCAGTCTTTGTGCGGTCATTGTAATTTGTATTGCTCTGTCTCATGTTGTGTGGATGTACTCTGCCTGTTCGTTTTCCCCCTGCTTGTTCTCGTCAATGTGGATTTGGATTTTGCCCTTTGCAGACTCTGTTTAGCCGCTCTTAGTAAGTAAGCTCGCTTTTTGTTGTTTAATAAATCCTCTGGACTATACCTGCTCCGCCTTGTATCCTGCATTTGGGTCCACCCATATTAAACATTACTAAATAGATATTTCAGACTAAAGTGTTGGACAGACCAACATTTCCATCCTCACAGTTGCTTGCCTCTAGCATGGCTAAAAAATATCACTAAACTTTTGGCCATTGATTAACTCTGAACACATGGAAGCAAAGATGTTAAACAATAACTAATAAATAGGCAGTCAGGCTGAAAAATAAAGAGTACCGATTTAACGTTGCACACCTATAACACTGACAGGCTCAAGACCAGATAAAAATCGATGCAGAAGAATTAGAGATATACTCTTTTTTTATTCAACACATTCTTTCTCCTTGTCAAAACACAGTACCTGTTACCCACACTGCAACTCAACTGCCGAGAGTTCAGTCAAAGATTGAGATCACTTGATGAGGGAATAATTGAATATAAGCTATTAGCATCATTAGTTACTAGATTAATTACTGTGAACCTTTGTAAAGCTAATGTGGTACAATTAGAGACAGCTGCCTATATTGTCTTTCATTACAATGAACTGCTACTATGATTTAACACATTTAATAAATTTGCAGATACAAATTTAATAAAATACTTTAATAGGCTTTATGGATGAAACTAGTTCTATACTGATGGCTTCATTGCACAAAACAAATTCATTATACTGATATTACAGAGAGCCAGGTCACATTATTACATACAGTCTACTATAACTGCTTCATAGCTGCGCTAGTTGGAGGATGCTGTAAAAATCAAATAGTGCAGTCTCAACAATTGCCAGTGGTGGTTGAGGGCAGTAACTGAGGCTGCCCTCTGTGGTAATCCCAGCGAGACACTCTGATTAAGGGATTACTGCTGCAACTAATTTCAAAGGCTTGGACAGCCCAAGCCAGAGCTAGGAGGCAAAAGAGGAGATGACGTTTTATGGATGACTGGACTGAGAAAAAACTGGAGGATGGATGGATTTAAAACAACCAAAACATGTTGAAGATAAGCACAGGCCACTCGCACAGTGCTTCGAGCACTGACTTTCTTTTGTATGGAATTAATAGGCCAGCGTTTTTTTCTAAGACAGGATGCCTCAAAGTCACAGAAAAACCCCTTTACGGGAGGCTGACACAGCCTCAAACAGCTTCAACTTTCAGAGGTGCTCTAGAAAGCCATTCACTTACTTCCCAGAAGCCTCGGAGGACGCCTGTCTCCAGGGGGACCAAATCTCCTGGCTTCATATTGCTCTGATTAAACAGTGAAAAGCCGGTGGACAGACACATGGTAGCGTAAAAAACTAGGACTTTCAAACATCCAATGCAAACACGCTTTCTGTGCTGGAGCGTATGTTGACTTTCATTTAAAGCCCTGCCTTCTCACAGTAAAGCTGTTTCATGGGGAAAGGCGGCTATCACAAGAGTGGCAGCTGCGTCTGATGTTGTTTTTATGATGTGAGCTGTATCCATTGTCTCTGAAACTAGTTCAGTGCAAAAAGGAGGTCACTTGATTCTGAGACAGTACATGTGGGACTTCAGTGGATGGTCTGATTTGTCTGCTGTAAAGTGACAAAATCGTTTGCTCACTGCAGATGAAATCCATTTCGAGCTCTGGACTGCAGTTTTATTCTGGATCATTGCTGTGGTAATACACAGTACATTCCTCTATGGCATTGCAGTACCTCTCTATTGAAGCCGGGTCTGGCCGTGACCCTTGATGTTCTAATTAAAGAAGAAAGGAGAACATATTGTCAGATATGCTCAAGAGTCTGCTCCATGAATACAGCTTCATTCTGCTGGTTGAAGGCTAGTGGACCCCTTTTATTAAATGAAATGCTTGGTGCGCCTATTAACCACAATGTCGGTGACCTTTGTTGGACGTCATTCCTCCAGTCGTGTCCACTCGCTAGTATAGGCATAAAATTTCCCAAAAAGATACTTTTAATTACTTTCACACCATCGCTCCCTCAGATTCCCGCCCTGCTCTGTGCAGGCGAAAAAGAATGAAAATCCCATGCCGCTTCCAGACCTGCAAACATTGCCAATTGTTGACACTTTCTGATTTGAGCAAGAATTGTGTAAGCTCAGCAATCAACCACGACTGTCATCCATGCACAATCAATCTAACGTAGCAGTTTTCTAGCACTTAAAAGGTATCTACATATTTTAAAAATGCAACAGAGGAGCAACGACTGTAGGAGGTGCGGAGCAACGTAGAGCTGTTACCTGTCTGTCGGTCTCTCTGCTCCTCCCTCCGCTGAGTCTGATGGGACTCTTGACGGTCACTAGAAGCACATTTATGTCTCGTTGAGTGAGTAACTGTGTGGGTACCTCTGTTCTGCTATGCTCTCCAAGCAGCTCTACTACAAGAGACTCTCCAGGGTGTGTGTTTGTGGAGGAGTGTCAGTACATAGCCGTACGGTGCTGTTTGTCAGCCCTAAATATCCCGTGAAGCTCTGGATACAGCAGTTATTGGTGTTGTGTTCACTGCCACTGCAAAGGAATCTCTTGTTCTTTTCCGCCACTGCTTATCTGGCTCAGCAAATTTTCTATGAATTAGTTTTTACATTACTTCACTTTTGTTCTTAGTGCATTTTTACTATATTGCTGCTCTTTTTCACTGCAGCTCCTTTGTCAGTGATAGGGCATCACAGTGCTGATTATGGTGTTCTGTATTATTTTTGCACTATCTAGATACATTTTCCTATTTTGTACTGCAACTGCTGCTGAACAGTTCTCTTAGGATAAATAAAGTTCTATCTTATCTTCTTCTTGAAGATACTAGAAGACGTTCCGTCCCTCATTCAAGAGACTTCTTCAGTTCTGACAACCTGGTAGGGTAGCTCAGCTATTTAACCTCTGTGGGATTGTTAGCTAGGATCGTCGATACTGCTGGTTCGTTAGTATTCCTGGCTGTGGCACAACCAAACACAAGAAAAGCAATCTAATGTATGCGATCCAATGTAGTGAGGAATGCCCTTGACCTTAACCTTTGTTGGATAATTATGACCTGGATGACTGAGAACCTTGACAGATATCTTATCTTCAGGTCATTCAGGATAGTTCTCTCTCTCTTAAAATAAATTTATGCATTTGGTAGGTTAGGTAGGTTTTCTATGGGTCTGTTTCAGCAGAGCAGATGTTGAAATTTATGTCACATGAACCCTCGCAGACCCTGGATATGGAATTATAATTTGGGCTTAATTCAGAATTTAAGGGTTTTTTTTCATTTTCTCCTCTGCTTATAGGAATCTTCCTAAAAGTCACCCTTCCTACACTTTGAACAGTCCTCATAAGATAATTTTTACAGTGTTCTTCCACATAGGACCATTTGTGGTCACAACAGAATCATAAATAATGACAAAAAGGTGCACAAGTGGGACATCAGACATGATTAATATTCCAGGGGGAAATGAGTGATAAAACATGTTCCTCTGTAACTAAGGCATGTAAGCCAGCTCCAAATTACAAGAGATGGCTCATAAGAGAGTCCCCAGCCTGCTATTCTACTCATAAAACCAAATGTAGGACGGGATGTGTATTCTTTCATTACACTCCAAATTTAAGCAAACTCAGAGCTACCTCTTAAAACAACATCCTCCTGCCTCGACATAACCTTCATTATTTGAGAACAAAAATAACAACTACAAAAAGTGTACTAAAAAACTAAGTATTTGGGGCACAAGGACATGGTGACGATTTAAAACACACACAAAGCACACACAATATCAAAGCCACACTATCTCCCACAGAGAAATTCATATCTTTTCCTTCTTTAATAATTTTTTATTCATTATTATTTAATCAGTATCCAGAACGTTTTCATTTGTCACCAGATTTAATGCTATTTTACGGCTCGAAATGTATTGCTCCTTAATTAAACTGTCTTTATTATGTACAGATTGCTCTTTGGTACTACAGATGAAACGGTCACAGATTTTTAGATGCAGCCGCTACGTGTGAAAACAGCCCCTGGAGTGTAGGAGTGATAAGAGTGTGTGGGCAGGTGGACATTAATGCTGCTACACGCTCCTGTATTGGCAGTGTTTCCTCTCTCCTGTGCAGCATCCTACTTCTGCAGAATGGCCTGAGGGAAGTCCTCATTAATAAAGCCCTTGAGGGGTTTGCTTGTTCCAAACAAAGCAAGCGCGACCTTAAACTAGAGGACTAATAATGGTTCAACAGTCCCTGAATGTTAAAATAAAAGAAATAAAATAAAATGCAGTGTAACATGGTGGAGGCAGGGTGTACTACACAGCTAGACGGTTGCTTAAAGTTTAACTAAAAATCACAAACATCTGATGTTTTGAAGTCAAAGATCTGTGTCAAGGTGATTTTAAAATTTGTTAAATTATTAACTATCAAATTGTTTTTCATCAGAACTAAAAAAAAATGGAGATACATCAGAAATGCTCCTTTAGTCTTCCAAGTGGTTTCTTGACAGCTGAGCTAGCAGAAGCATGAGACACAGTGTAAACTTTCTTTTGATATTTTTTCTTTACAAATTAATTATTAAATTACTTCCTAATACATTTTCTTTTGGTTAACTAATCAATTAAAACAACAACATTTTCAACTCTAAAGTCATCATAAAATTGATGTAAAGGTGGGATTACTTACATTTTGGTTCAATTGCGGCTATGCTGTTATCTTTCATTTTATTTAGTTTCATGTGTTTTTTTTTCAAGGTTAAAACATCAATAAGTTAGTTTTGTTATTATTAGTATCAAAAATATCTATTGTTATTGATAAGGGAAAAATTGGGGGACAAGAACAAAACTGCCACTAATGTGTCATGATATTGTACTGTGCATATCCACAGCAGCTCTAACAACATGGTCACCGGCGATGTCGCTGTCTATGGTTTATCCTTTAACAAATCCGTCACCCGCTGCTCCTCTAACACCACCTACTCTTCTAATTGTGTTTGAGTGTGTGCACATGCTTGAGTGTGTCATGTGTGCCGGAAGAAACTGGAGGAAGCCGGATCTACCCCCTAGTTCTTTACAGCTGCAGGAGACGTTTCTGTTTAATGAGGTCTAGAAGGGCTCTCCCCTCAATTAATATCCATCAGCTCTCAGTGTTTGTGTGTGTCGAGGGTCATTTAACTCCCCCTCTTCAAGTCATCATCACTTCATCAGCAGTCAGTGCAAACAGTCAGTGACGACAGACTACTGTGAAGTTTCTTTATTCTGGATGAACAAAATTGTGCATCAAACTTACAACATATTTAATTTCAACTTTGCAGAACAGAGAATGATGTGATCAGTCTAGGACTGATACTGAAAAACCTCTTCACCACCAGGACCCCTGCTTTTAAAGGTGCCCTGTGAAGTTGTAAACACACACAAGTTATGTTTACATTTACTGCTAAGGCCAATTTATATTCCCACCAGTGGCGGGATGTGATTCGAGCTGTCTGCATCTTCATGTGTGATGCAAACAAAACTTGTAAAAAAAAACAAAACACTGGTCCATGATTCTAGCAGCAGTCCAAAAAAAACTGTCACATTCTGCCTGTCTGCTCTGTTTAGTTTAGTTCTCTGTTAGTTTTGTTTATTATTCAGTTCAGTTACTCAGTGTCCAGTTTACTGGTGTTTTTGCATTTTGGTCTGATCCTGTCTGTTGTGTCTTGTTGTGGAGTTTGTCTGTGGTCTTCTGTTATCTTGTCTACTTTATCCAATCTGTTATTAGCTCCGTCCACGTTTTCTGTTTTGGGGTTTTGTTCCTTGTCTTGTGTTTCTTCTGTTTAGCCTCGTTTATCCCTTTGTTTATTTGCATGTTCAGTTTTGCTCACTTCCTACTTGTTCTGTCTCATATCTTGGTTTAATCCCGGATTTTAGTTCTGTGCATTATTTTGGCTTTTGTCTGCTGTGTTCTGTTTAATCCTAGTTTCAGTCTGTTTTCCCTGTTGATTGTAGTTTATTTGTATTATTTGTAATCTGTCTGCTTGTGTTCTGGTTTGTTATTTATATTATTCTGATCTGTTCTGGCTTATTTTGATAGGGTATTTGTTTAGTGTTTACTAACCTGTGTTCTGTCTGGTCTGCCGTTTACTTTCTTTCACTCTGCCTGCATGTCTGTGTGCTTCATTAGTCTCTCACCTGTGTATCCCCTCCCAACTCATTAACCCTATATAAACAGCCATTGTTCTCTCAGTCTTTGTCAGGTCATTGTGGTTTGATGCTTGTAGATCCAAGTCTTGTAATAGTGCAAAATGCAAAAGTTCCACTGCACTCTGCTGGCTTTGCAATCACAGCACTCATATAAATGTGAAGTATTTTTTTAAAGTAGCCTAAATTCTATCCTTTGCAACATCTAATAGAATCTAAACCATTGTTGTGTTACTTCATCGTAGCGCTCATGGCATCAAGAAATAAATCAACAATAACAATAACAAAAACACAATAAAAACCCACAAGGTCTACTTCTAATTGTATTCTGGGCCTCTTAGAGGGAAACTGAAGACATTTACACTGACAGTGGAAGTTGGGTTTAATTGACAGTTCAACAGTTGAACAGATGTCTGTGTGAATGTGGAGCTTAGTTCTCAAAGCACTTTTCTGAAACTGGTTGACACAGGCTTTGGGGAAAAAATAACATACTGCTTCTGTCTGAGGTCCACAGTGTGGCTGTGATAGTGCTGTGTGGAGAAGCTAATTAAACCCAGCAGGAATTATTTGCTTATGATTTAAATGATCACAATTCCTTTGCTTTGTAATTAGAAGAAATGCATAGTTCAATAAAATATCTCAAATGTTTTGGCCAGGAAACGTAGCAGCACCAAGCTAGCAGGAGATATGCGGGGTGGCATCTCACCATCGGCGCCGTGTAGG
Source organism: Lepomis gibbosus (assembly GCA_029875015.1). NCBI lineage: Eukaryota > Metazoa > Chordata > Actinopteri > Centrarchiformes > Centrarchidae > Lepomis > Lepomis gibbosus. Next base: position 15,136 of record JAPMOB010237370.1, read on the forward strand.
CAGATCGATCGGCCTTCTGTGGTTGGTCGGCAAGCCGCTCATAATGCGATTAAAATATAAGGATTTAATAACACCGTAGATTTAGGAAAGTAAATTTGATTTCATGGAGCAGAGGCTTGTGGCTTTTTCTTTCCATTTTCCCCAAAGTCTCAGTTTGTCGTATGAGTAGCTGATAACAACAAAGCTCAGAAAATACTTCTACCCTTAACCATCTGTTAAAAGTTTTGTAGATTATGATCTTCATTTTATTTTAGAACAGTTTCTACAGGAACTATTGGACAGATTTCTTCTTCTGTTATATACGTGGGTTTACAAATGAGAAGTCACCGCAGTGATGGCAGCTTGTCTATATCTGCCTACAATCCAGATTCCTTTTATTCACACAGCAGCATAATAATAAGTAAGTAAGTAAGTCCTACTTGGAAGTAAACCCTCCACACACACACACACACTCACTCTATCTCCCACTGTGTTCAGGGGGAGTAGACTGCATCCTCTTCTGTTCAGATGTGAGTCCCAGCTGCCTGGAGGGAAATGGATTAAACCTAACTGGCATCATTTTAACACACACACGCGCAGCTCTGTCCACAACCCCAAACTCGTTCTAGCACATCAAGTGCTTTACCCACCCCCTATTAACACACACTCTCACACAGAGGGGATCTCTCTTCTTGCAGAAGTCTATTATTAGCTGTTCAACCCAGAGACAAACTAATGACACGTTGGGATGAATCACCAGAGCTGCTGCCTCCAACTATCATTACACTCGCAGCGCAGCTACAGTAGACAGCCATGTAGGATGCTGGCCACCACACAAACACATACGCATACCTTCAGTCTGCTTCAAGAATTGCAGCAAATGTTCTCATGCATGAACCTCCGAGGCCCACGTGTCTGCAGGTTTCCACTTCGACACACACAAACTCTGACGCACTGGTGAACCCAGAGAGACTCTGCAGTTTCCCTCAGCGCTTCAGTGCTGTTTAACATCTTTCAGCTCATTGTTTTGGTTTTACTTACTTCGCTGTTTTGGTTCTGTCGCTCTTATCAACCCCGTTTGTAGCAGGGATCCGATATCCGATCCTGATCATGTTTAGGGGATCAGGTATCGGCCAGGCGTGACCGTTCAACACTTAATACAGATTCATTGTCAATGTCATACAAAATTCAGCATTTCTGAATCAGTTTTTACCGCCACAGCAATGCCGGGCTTCGTGTTACCTTACATTAAATTTATCCCACAGAGCTCCAGGCAGTGAGATAACAGACTTTACATTCGGGAAAAGACAGCATGTTTTTACTGCATCGGTACTCTTTACTCGCGAGATAATGTGGATTTGGAACTGGAACTGGAATTGGTATTATGAGTAGCAAATGTTTTTCAGTGAAAAAGCTTGAGAAACCAACTGTACCTGCTTGGCACCAAATGACAGAGTTAGCGACTTGCTGATGAACATAGTGGAGCATTTTGCAGCAATAGCAGATATTTCCCTCAGAAGTCGGTGGAGACTAAAACAGAGCTAAAAGAAAATTCAATATTGGACTTATATTCGACATGTGGACAGAAACACAACTCCAACTTCTTTGACTGCTGAATGGGCAAACAAGAAACTGTAATGTAATATCACCAACATGTTAGTGTTTTTTATGTCAGCTTTTTTTCTGCTTCCCTGAAGTATCCATTAGTACTGCTTTTTGATCCACATCTAAATTTTGACGGATAATACTTGAGATCTAGGTGGTGCCTTGGTGTCCGGTTTTTTAAAGCAGTGACAGAGATTTCTATAGGAGCGTTTGAAGCCACAACAGGCAGCTGCTATCAGCTAAAAAGCCTTGATAAACCTTGTGAATGTTTGTTTCCTGCTCGGGACCTTGGTTACTGTCGTCACTACCCCATCATCTCTCTACTGTGTCTCTCTAAATGGCCAAAAACTTTTGTTAAATAATAAAGGGTTTGTAGGGAAACATGGTTTTTTATTTATTTTTTAAAATAAGGTATCAAAAAGTATCAGTACTAACATGTGGACATCACATCTGCATTAATGCATTTCTAACAATACCCAGCCCAGTGTTTGTTTGACAGTTCCTTCTCACTGATTTGCAACATTGCCCACTGTTACGGCTTTATATGTTTCCCTGTGCTGTGTGTTCCTTTTTCTCTTGTGTCCTCTAGTTCTGCCCCAGATATGCTCCATCTGACTGCTGAATGAGGTCCACCTGGCCTTGGAAAGAGGTTTTTAAAAGCTCCTGTGCCAGCATTAGAGGGGAGAAGCTTAGTAAGATGACCGCGGATAATCGAATCACAGTATGGCAAAATGTGATGGTTGATAAAATTAAATTATCTCGCAGTATTTACTTTTTTTCTTTTAGACTTGACTGAGCATAAGTAAGAAGCAAAATCACACAGTGAAATCCAAAGAACTTGGTGTACTGCTTGTACTGGCTCTGTTGTTGTCTAAAAGCAGTTATCAAACTGCCAGTCTGACTGAAACACGGCTAGTCTGCTGGCTGCTGTATTCAGACAGACCATAGAACACCATTATTACTATGTCCAAGGACACCTGGGCTGTTACCATGACATCTGATGTACAGCATATTAAGTATAAAGATGTCAAAACAAACACACCGATCAGATGTTGACATTTTCACTGGAGACTGTGACAGCTTCAACTGGCAGCAGGCAATGTTAATGCGAGCATAAGTAATACGTCAGATCATGTATCAGAGGCGATACATGATCTGCGTTCCCTGTTACTCCTGTATAAGGAAGCGAGTCTGCATGTTTGCCCCCGAACAAATACTGTAGCAGATCGTTTTACTCATCAAAACACTGAAATTCTAGATGTCAGTCAGTACATATGTCCGTTTGATGTAAAGGTCCAGGTTAAGATATCTCCGCCAACCGGCCTGATTGACATGAAAAGTGATGTGAATACTTAAACGACAGAATACCTCAATGGTCCCATATAAGCATTTTCTGATCTTACACTGGTATGGTTAAGGTTGGCTTAGGTTATTTGGTCAGGTTTAAGGAAACATCATGGTTTGGGGTAAATGTGTACTTGGTTAAACCTGCCTTTTAAGTTGATATGGCGAACTTGTTAGCAAACAGTTGCTTATTTACACATCCCACTGTTACAGAGCAACTTTTCGATTCATTTGGAATCGTGTTTCTGTCCACCTGGCGAAATTAAGTCTAATACTTAGCTCGGCACTAAGAGTAAAGTAAAGTTGTGTGCCGGACACAGCTAAACAATGAGCTGAAACTCACTGTAAAGCCGAGAGGAACTGCAGCCTTAGGTGATAATACTCTGTAGGTTCATCATTATGAGCATTTGATATGTTCTTATTTTAAAAAATATCTATTATAGCCGCTTTAAGATTAGGGGAATATTGTGGTTTGGTTTAAAATAACTACTTTGCCGTGGTTACACCACTTGGCTGGTTAATGATCGGTAATATTTGTGATCATCGTTGAACAAAACCATCCTCGATTGTCGGTTGGATACAGGAAAAAAGACTTGACATTTCATTGACCTAACTATCCACCCCGACCTCTCCTCATATCCAACCCTCTGCAGACTTTGTGGCTCTATAATAATGGCACACTACTTCCTGCTCTGCTCCAAACGGACAAGAGTCATAATTACTACGGCTGTCTCATTTTTGGCTATTTGCTGAAAGGACTGATGCTGTCGTGTTTCTGAGTAGGACAATGTGGGATGTTCCTCAGAGAACTCTTCCTTGTGATTTTTGTGAACCTCTGACCTTTCCTCTAGCATCCCATCAAAATCTATCAGCTCATAAACTCTGTCTACATAAAACAAAAACGAGTGCCCCTCTTGACCTTGCCAGCAGCTGGAACAGCTAGCCCCTGGTAGGGTAGGTTAAGATAAACTGCTCGATGGACCGGAGCCAAAGAGTGATTCACTGACTCCAACAAGCCACATATACTGTATGAGATGCTACCTTAGCCAGAAAAGAGAGACAGAGGGACATTTCACAAAGCAAGCTTAGGCGGTGAGCTGCAGTTATTTTGGTAAGTTTAGATAATGACTGTTTCACAAAGCCAGATTGGATGGAGTCCATTTTTTAAAAGGCTTCAGCAACTTCAGCTTTCAGCCAAACCTAATCAGGAGCAGGTTCTGTACCGACATGAGGAATCACACGCCGGTCTAACTGCTCTCATGTGCTTTGGAGAGCTGTCCACTAAAAAAAACACCCAGTCATCGTGTAATCACACATTTCGCCTTGTTTCAGCTTTGTTCAACATCAGAAGGCTTGTAGTTGTCAGGGAGCCCAGAGAGTTGTTAAAAAAACTCTATTTTTGAACTATTGTTTTTGTATTTTCCACCGGTGAATGCAGTACTCAAATCTTTTAATTAAGTAAAAGCAGAAATGCCAAAGTGTAAAATATAATCCATTACAAGTCCTGCATGAAAAATATACATAAGTAAAAGAACAATATAATCTGCAAAATGTATCGAAAGTACCAAAAATATTGAATACACTAGATTTCCCTTTTCATGATGTTTTACTCTCTACATTATATAAATGCATTATTATTATTATTATTATTACTACTATTGTTGAAATAACATGTTATTGCAACATTTTATTGTAATAGCTGGTTGAGTTGGAGGTAATTTTAATTGGTTTATATATTTTATTTCATAAATTCATGGTTTGTTTTCTATGTAAAAATGTAAATGTAGTAAAGTAAAAACTACAGCATTTCCCTTTGAAATGTAGTGAAGTAGCAAAAAATGGAAACAGTCAAGTACAGTACAAGTACCTCAAAAACAATGCTTGAGTAAATATACTAGGTATTTTTACTTGGTAAGAGGCTGACGATGAGTGAGCGAGTGAGTTAAACCTCTGTGAAGACTACTACGCATGTATGAATGTGCATAGACGTTTTCTAGAAACAGATTAGAGATAAAACAGAAAGAGGCCAATGTCGGTTTTGGCTAATGCCGCAACTAAAATACCTGACAGATCTGCCAAATACAACCAAAAATATATATGGGACAGTTACTTCTATAAAAATGGTACATTATGGTCTATCAATGCTAACATACAGTGGGTGCTCCAGATTCAAACTGCTGGATAGGTGCTCGTCTTTGTGTACTCCTGGAGTAGTTCACAGCGACAGACATCAGG
>JAPMOB010237382.1:0-19431 GCA_029875015.1 Lepomis gibbosus
CCCTTTGTTCTGGGCCAGACGTTGGTGACTGTCTTAGAAGACAGAACCTCTGGTCCAGCTGATTTTGTTGTAGTACTTCTCTGTTTATTCTCTTTTGTTAAATAAATTCTTCAAAGACAACGGTTGGTTGTAACTCCATTATTTGCCTAATCTCTCACCAGGAATCGGACAGCAGACACAAGCATAATTTTATTGAATTTTTTTATCTAAATTTTAACGCCTAGATTGCATTCGTTTGCAGAGATATTGTTTCAATATCAAATCAATATAATATCATATCATATCTATCTTGATATCATATCTATGATATCTCTATCAGGTGTTCCATCACCCCTGCAGAGTACCAGAGACTTAATCTATGTCAAGGGGTGTCATGTTGGGCCAACACCATACAAAGTCAACTTATGTCGCTTAGCTTTAATTTGTTCATCATCTGTATAGAAATGTCACCACTGAAAAACAATCCACCTCAAGCCCATCTCTCTAATATTAAAGTGTCGACTTTTTTTCACTGTTGCTTTAATGATGAGGATTTACATGCTGAAGTTGCTTTTGTTAAAGCCGTAGCCGTGCTGTAAGGCAATAAAGTAGATTGTCTGCAGTGCAGAGGCCACCAACCTCAACGTTAACCGCATTTAATATGTTGCCGATTTACTGATGTAACTATGTGATGCTACACACACACTAGCTCTGACAGATATGTTGTCAGTGTGTCTGGCAGTATCAGTCCACAGTTGCAGCCTCATAGCCAACACAGCTGCTGGCTGCCATTTTGAGGAACAGCTGACATTTGCCTTCTCTCTCCATCAGATACATTCCTGGGCATGGGCCTCTGACATTTCTGACCGTGTGTGTGTGTGTGTGTGTGCATGTGTGTGTGATGAGTTACTTGGGCATGCCCCCCTGACATTTTATTGGATGCTAATGGTATTCATTGCCATGGCAGCTGGAGGGGAGGCGGGCATGGCTGTCTGTATAAATGGCGCCTGTCGCTCACCTGTGGGTGTGTGCGTATGTGTGTATAATGTTAGGTAGTCCGAGGTTTGTGTGACACACAGTGTTGGATGAAGTCACCATTAGCTGTGTGTGCTTGTTTGTGGATGTTTTGTCTGTTGACAGAAGGTGGTGTCTTGGTGCTTTGCTAGTGTTTGAACCTCTGGGTGTGGGTGCATGTGTGTGTTTGTGTGGACAGTCAGTGGTCGTCTGTCCTCACGCGCGTGTGTGTGTGTGTGTGTGTGTGTGTGTGTCTGGAGGGCAGAGAGATAAAGGCGCCTGTTTTTTTCTGATAAGGACTCCCACCTCCACCTCTCTATCACTCTCCTGTTCTACCTCTCTCCTCTCCATACTTCTACCATTTTCCTTTCTATCGGTAGCTGTAGCGACACCACTCTCTCTCTTTCTCTCTTTGTGTACCTCTCTCCACCATTCTGCCTGTCTTGTCTTCAATTCTGCAGTATTAGACATTCCTGTATTTAATAAAATGAAGATTTGTCCACAGCCCATTTAATTATATAAACAGACAAAAATAATTTCATTATTTATAGGCTCATGGAAAATATTTTTTAGTATAGGCTAGTTAAGTAAGAGCATAGTCGTATTTGGCAAACTTATATAACTCATACACTTTCAAGAAATAACTTATCTTAAAACAGAAAACCATAGCAGAAAAAACTTTCTTATAATAAATGTGGTTAAACACTTTAATTGTTTGTATTGTATTATATTTAATTGTAAACATCTTCTGGTATCTTCAACCAAAGTCCTATTGCCCTTGACTTTAACCTTCTTTGGACAGCTGTGTTGTTCTTTTCCTTAATTTGTCTGGCTCTGCCCTTGCTTTATTTTGTCTTTGCTTTAATCTTTTTTTTTATACAAAAGCCTGCTTAAATTGTAAAATTAGGTGCACCAGCTGGTTATTGTTTGTGAAACAAATAGGCATCTGTGTAATATTTATTAGGTTTGATGTGCTGCAAACTATTTATTTCATCCAGTGTTCAAATTTAACTTCTGGGTGCACATGTTGAGGGCTAGTTACCTGGAAAAACAAGAAAATAATCATTTCAGCTAGCCACACCTATAGACATCTGTGATATATTTTTTTTAAACAAAGCAGACACAAGCATCATTTTATTGAATTTTTTATCTAAATTTTAACGCCTAGATTGCCACATGGGAACAATACGTTGCAGCAGATACCACAGGTTTTATAAAACTGAGCTATTTGACTGTCAACTATGTTAAAAAGTACCTGCCACGGTAAGGTGCTTCACCATCTGGGTTCCTCTGCTGTTAAAAGACAGACAATGGCACTAATTATAATATTGTCACACTTTGCTGATCATCGTAAGGAAAATGTTTCTCTCTTCCCCCTCAGAGGTCGGGATCAGCTGTAGTAACAGCTGATAAGGATTCAGTTAGAGATCTCAGCCAGGCAGGTGGGTTTGAACTGCGGCCCTCCACTTTAAAGACGGTCTGCCTTCCTGCCCTTCTATCCTGTTAATAACTGTAAATCTGACATACATATAGATAGACCAGTGAGGGATTAGCCTGTAAGTGGTGCTCATCAGGAAACCAGACAGAGCCTGTGGCTCTTGCTCTGATCTCACTCTTTGTACAATCTCCTCTCTCCTTCTCACTGCTTACACTTCCTTTTACTTAAAAGTGTCAAGGACGAAATACAAACAGTGGCTGATGTCTGTGAAAATACAAGTCAACTACCAAATACCTCTCTCTTACCTTGTTTTCCCTCTCCATTCACTTCTTCAGTTCACTCCCTCCCTTTTCTGCGTCGTGATACCTCTTCCCCTCTCTCCTCTGTTGGACATCTGTTCATTCTCTGCTCATTGCTGGAGGAGAGGAGGATCCCTCTATATGTACCTCCCCTCTTCCCTCCTCTGTCTCCTGCCCTACATACAGTATTCTTTATTTTCGTCCCTCTCAGTTTGCTCACTATTTTAACTTTAATTCCTCCCACCAACATTTGGCTACCTCTCTCTGCCAGTTTTCTCCCCATTTCTCCTTTTCTTCCATCGTCTTATCGATTGGGTTTACACCTGTTTTTCACTCCGTCTGTCTGTAAAGCTTCATCTCTTTCTTCCTTTCCTTTTTTTCTCTTTGCCTTTCTACTGTTTATATCTCTATCCCTTCCTTGGTCTTTCTTTCTCTCTCCCAACTGGCTGTTTAAGCACTGTTTGCCATCTGATGTTCCTATGAGAGGTAATTAAAGCTTGAATCACAGACTGTATGTGTGTGTGTGTGGCTAGAAATGGATTATTTCGTAACAGTTTTTTTCCAGGCTAGCCGAAAACTTTTGGCACAAACCCCAAAGCTCACATACTCCCGCCATCATGGGGTTTTCAGGTGTCATATCATACCTGAACTAATCATTATCCTTTCAAATTAAGTTGCATTTAGTCTGCTTATTTCAGCATGGTTATAAATGTGTGTGAGTGTATTTAAAAAGCATGTATTAATTCCTGTCTAACACAAGTTTTTCAGCTCACGGTATCAACTCTCAAACTGAGAATAATAATATATTGCCCTACACACCCATCGCACTTAGATTTCACAAAAACGTTACCTAAAAATTTAAGATTTTATTTTCACAGGTCACTGACATGCTGCCCTTTGGGTCAACATGCTTTAAATTAAGACCACCTCAAGTAGTAAAACATTAATTTCACTGGATTACAAGCCACAGTTGCAATATTTCTTAGTGACAGAGTTGTCCTCAAACCATAAACACCCCAAAATAGTACCAGTGTAGCAGCTATACAGCAGAATGGGTGAACTGACTCTGCTTTAATTATGAAAATTGTCTGTAGGCTGCACTTAAGGAACAAACATCAGAGGCTACAGCCATTTCTTATTTATTGTTGTCATCTATTCTTCTCCGTCTGCCATGCTTCTATTCATCTCTGCCTTTCCTTGTCTTCATTTCTCTGTATCTCCCCATCTCTGTTGCTCTCGCTTGTCTCCCACTTGTTTTCTCACTCGCCTGTCTTTCTGTCATTAGTTCCATTTCAGCCACACCCACACTGCTCCTCTCCTCATCCATCACCCCCCAGTACTGGTTTTCTTTCCGTGTTTGTTTGTGTGTGTGTGTGTGTGTGTGTGTGAGAGAGTGAGAGAGAGAGAGAGAGAGAGAGAGAGAGAGAGAGAGTGAGATGAAGATACAGTATGACAATGTGTGTATGTGTTTTTGTCTTTTGTGTTTCATCTGTTTTATGGCCGCTTTATGTTTACTTTGAGATGAGCGTGAGTGAATTAGAAAAACCGAGATGTCTGGAAAAAACACCCAGAAGCCAGCCTGGTGGACTCGAAATGTAAAATTTGTTTCACTTCTTCATTTTTTACTACAAGTTGACACAAGTTAACAAGCTAATAAATGAATGCTTTGCACCTAAGTCTGCCTCTCTTTCTTGATTCATCCTGCAGTGGTTGAATGAGCATTTTCAACAACAGCGCACCTCGCATTTATCCAGTTACACATGCTCACACCTGGGAGCTGCCCAGTACAACCACAGTCTTTGACTGTTCACCATGGAGCCCCAGTGGAGCAACTGGAGGTTAATTGCTCTGCTGAAGGATTCATCACTGGTAATTGTTCAGGGAGGTAAAGAGTGTTTTCCAGTCAGTTTTTTCCATTCAGGTTTTACAGCTGGTCATGAGCTTGCTCCTGTGATGAACTGCAAAAATATATTACATGTAATTTAATACTATTAAATGGAGCTACTTTTTATGTAAATTGGGAAACCAACATGAAACCTTGAATGGTTAAAAATGCTGCAGTGTAGCTCATGAGGATTTTACAGTTTTAATTCCAAATTGGGAATTTGAGGGTTTTAAGGATTTAGGGGACTTTGCCCCCAGACTTTGGAAATACAACTGAAATTTGATATTTGTTGTCCTCTAGAAGCACACTAATCAAATTAAAGATTGTGTCTCATCCATGTTTTATTTAAGATGACCTTTAACTTAAAATATTCTCTATTTTTTATTCGACTTCAGATTTAGAGCTCTCTATCAGTTGGCCTTTTGGTGTAAACTGAATTGTGGCAAATGAAATGTTTCCTGCTCTACCGCCTCTCCTATGAGGTATTTAAGTAAGTAAGTTAATTTAGTATGGTGAGTATTGATTGCGACAGGAAAGAATTTTCTTTTCTTTTCTGTGAAAGTAAATATCCTTTGTAGAACGCTACCCCCCCCACCCACCCACCCCAATCTGACGTCACAAAGGTGTGGGGGTAGGAGGTTTCTGAAGCTATTTGACCGTTTGGCAAGCAGTTCTAACAGAGTACAGTGGGCATTTTATATTAACCATACCAACTCCATATTTTATAATGCTATGACCATGACCATGATGGATTTTCTGGCTTCTCTGATATTTACTGTACATCCAATGAAAATGTGTCTTTTATTTCCTTTTACCATGAGCCAAGAGAGATGGGAAATATTATCACTAGTGTCATGTTATTGTGCACTATCTGAAAAAACATCAACCAAAATGTGATCAGCCAAGTGTCTTCTGTGGTGTAGTGCAGAGCAGAGTCCAATAGTTGCTTTGCCAAGACAATAATGTGCTACTCGTTCTCAACCACAATAGAGAACCCAGTGCCCAGTGTTTTCTTCACTACATAAGAAACCACAACAACACAGATAACAAAACAACGCTGAGACCAGAGACTGTGTATGGCAGAGACCCATGGTGTGTAGGAAAGGTACCTGCAAGAGAGGGGCACACAGAGGAGAGTGGGTTACACTTGTATTGCAACATTTTGATTGGGCTTCGAGTATGCATGATGATGAGAGTGATGCTGCTAGAGGCACAGGGTACACTTCTAGGTTGAAACCCCATATTCTTAATATAGTATATATAGTTTTAAAGATGCACAAAATAGTGGCAACTGTCAGCTACAATTTGTCGAGCCCCACTTGGAAACAGTTTAAAATCGATAACAATTGGCTTGCATAGAGGGAGGAAAAGAACAGAAGAGGCATGGAGGGAGGCGGGCAGGAAGGAGAAAAGAGAAATGGAGAAGAGGGAAACAATTGGATTTTAAGTGAAAAGAAAAGACAATGCAGGCTTGAATAAAGAAGCGTCTAAGATGGAGAAAAGCAGGAGATGAGAGAAGAGGCGAGGCGTACAGCAAAGATCACAGTTTATCGATTGGAGGTTCCTGTATTTGTTGGCAATGTTTGAGGATTAAAATGCCTTTGTATCTACAAGGAGAGAAGGGAGATAAAGCTGCCAACTGTACAGACAACATCATGATATGAGAGTGGGAGAGAGAAGCGGAGAAAGAAATGGGAGATAGCAAAGGATGTTGGAAAAAGAGAGCATATAGAAAGAAGAGAAAAAAGGGAGAAAGGAGAAGAGATACAGGATAAGAAAGGGGTGGAATAGTGGACGATGCAAAGACAAGAGAAGAGAAGGTAAGGAGAAAGGGACAAGATGATAATGGAGAAAGAGAAATGGAATAATTTGCTTATAGAGATGTAAGTTTAGATCTCCCCTTAACACACAAACTCACACTCCCTGTCATTGGCTCTATTGTGACTCTTCCCAGTTTCTGTACTGTATGTTGTCTTGGCTTTTACTGTGATATTTGCATACTGTGCTGAAACACGTATCCCAGCAGCACTCCCTGTCTTTCAGGAATGCAAAATAACACAACGGCTCTCAGTAGAAATTAGATTGAAATCAAATAGATTGTGCATTAGTATATTTTAGCAAGCAATATCCATGTGAAAAAAATAGGGTTCAAAATATCTTGATAATTGATAGTTATTTGAAAATCTGGTGCTAACATTGCTCATGAAACACTGAAGCTGTCAGACGGCGCCAGCAGGGATCCTGCCCAGCAGAGTGAACAACACTGAGCACCACAGACAGCTCCCACATCCCTGGTGGTCATAGGATCAGCACCTTGGACAGCGGTTGTGACACACTTTGTTGCAGAATGTTAGAAATGATTCACCTCAGATGTACAGCAGTGACGGGGAGGCTATTATAGAAACTGTAGGCTCATCAAAATAAATCAAATCAAACTTTTTACATCTGAACAAAGTTTTTCAGTAACGTTAATGTACGACACCCAGAAGCCTCTAGAAAGATAAAATCACTTTAAAAATGGGTCCGTATCAACTTTTAAAGCTATGCAGCGGCTGGAAATTGAGTCATAAAGAGTTTTTCATTTACTTTATGGTCTGCTTAATGATTTTGATTTGATTTGATAATTAATTGTAATGTGAACGTGGCTGACATGTGATGCATTGCATACAGGTTTGAATGCTAAAGAGCAATTATATGATCTGACTTCAATATAATTTATTGATTGCAGCAACAACAGCAGCTGATTAATCCACAGGCTTTCAAGTTTTCTAGCTGTATTTCTGTTAAGTCACTTGGAAACTTTCTGAATATGTACTTCCGTGTACTTTACCTCGCCTTCCTTTCTCACTTTGTCTTTGTAAAAATTGTGATGAAGTCTTCTTTAACCCAAATTATTTAGTTGGTCTTTACATATTTTAAAGGCCTGTTGCAGATGTGCAAACGCGTATCCCTTAGTCACATCATATCACGGTATGATGGTGATGTGTTAATGCATGTCAATTGTGTTGCTTTTGTAGAACCCAGTGATATGGTTGCTATTTAAAAGGGTCTAAAACTGCAGGGGGAAGCGACTCAGACAGGGGGAGATGAAGAAGAGGATAAAGAGATGAGAGAGCAAAGGGAAGAAGGAACGCGATGAACGGAAAGGAAGGGAGAATGAGATTAAGTCAGAGAGAAAAGAAATCGAGAGACACACTCAAGAATCATGCGAGTGATATTAGCCAGGGTGAAAGTGAGGACAAGTACTTTTTCTTTCTACCCTTCTGTCGTTTACTTGGCAGAGGAGCGCCTCTGATTGTTCCAGTTTGGCAGTATCACTTTATACTCAACCTCTCTTTTTCACTCTCTCTCTTCAAGTTAATGTGGAAAAATAAAAGAGCACTTAGTGGTTGAAATTTATGAGAAAACACCTTTTTAAATAGATTGCATAGAAAGAGATTGGTGTAATATTACATAATACTGTGTGTTTAGCTTTACTTTAAGATAATTTTTTCCCCTATCAAAATGAATTCTGCTGACACTGGAAGGCAAACAACAATGGCCTAAGGTTAATGTCTGACGGTTGGGGCATTGTTGGACAGAAAATGTTTTAAGAATTTATCCTTTCAGTTCTAACTCAGTTTAACACACATGAAATGAAAAAGTAAAACTAAATTGCTTACTTTTAGTATTGAAATTGACTTAACTAGTTGAGGGTGAGCTTAACACATTCGAAATCACATCACTCGCATAATGCATCTTTAGATTACCTGCTATCCTCTGCTATCCAGGGTGATTTACTTTGATAAAGAGAAATCAAGAAAGGTATGAACCAAAACTGCCCAACCCAAAGATGCTTTCTGGTCTATCACGTAGTGCCATCAGTTCACTCGCATGCCGCGCCATTTGCACTGCAAGTCAAGTGATCAAACTCAACACAAAGTGAAATGTTGCCTGCGTGTTTCACTCTGCAGTAGTAGAGGAAGATGGCTGACCAACATGAGACGGTTTTTTATGCAGACTCACCACCTGTGATTTTGTTGGATATTTTTTTTTGTAGATGTGTACAATATGTACAGCATGTGTGTATGAGTGTGTGTGCGTTTGACCTCTCTAGTGATTAACATGTTGTGTCTGTCTCAGAGGGTTGGTGAGATTTTGTGTGTACGTACTATCGCAGGGCGTGCTGCTGAGGGAACAGCTGTCAAGGGAGGAGTGCGGATAATGATGGCCATGCATCACTGTTTGTGTGTGTGGGTGTGTGTGTGTGTGTGATCATTTGGAAACGGTGTCTGCTCATACGTCATTCTTCCATGTCTGTCTGTAAGCTGCTGGGTGCCTCCAGACATGTGTGTACTGTGTGTGTGTTTGCTAGCCTTGAGTGTGACAGTCTGTCAGAAAAGCTTTCTAATTGTGGTTAAAAGATGGCAGGCCAGAGTCAGCCTAATTTATCATTCACCTAGTACACAAAGAGACAGTGACACACACACACACACACATACACACACAAAAATACCAAAGTAGGTTATTTGATTTGCCAGGTTTCTTAGCTCTTATCAGACAGTACACTGGTGTCTGAGGTGACTGACTTATATAGAAACACACTATACGTATGTAAATTAGTATTTATGAATACAATTTCAGTAGGTCTCCATATTTTTGGCACAGTAAAAAAGATGCAGAGAGGAGGAAGGAAGGAAATAAAAAGGAAAGGATGACTGAAGAGAAAAGAGGAAGGTAAAGGAAGGGAAAAGCAACAAAATGGGCCAGAATAAAGAAAAGAAGGGATGAGAAAGAGAGCATAGAGAGAAATGGGAGACCGGATGAGAATAAAAAGGAAGGAAAGAAGATGCAGCAAGGAGAAAGAGAAAGTAAACAAGGGGTCGAAGAAGACAAAAGGTCTTCAAAGTACAAACAAGGAGAGAAATTGAAGATTTTCATATGAAGGAAAGGAGGAGGGAGAAAATCAGCAAAGAACATAATGGATATGAAATGATAAAAGGGAGGAGGGTTGGTGTGGATGAATTAAGAAAGAAACAGAACAGAAATGAGAAGAGAAGATGGAAGAAAAGATGGAGGAACAGGTAGGAGAGAGCTAGCACAAAATAGGAAAGAGAAGACCAAAAGGAGGGGGGGGCTGGAAAAGAGGAAGAAAGTGCTAAGTCAGTTGTGAGAAGCGGAGACCGAAGTAGAGAAAGAGAATGAAACAGAGGCAGAGGAAAGGAAGTAGACTGAAAGAAAGTGTGTTAATCTGTGCTGGCAGCCTGGCAGCCGACAGAAGAAAAAGACTGTTTCTAACCCTTTCGTTCATTCTCTCGTCTTCCCACCCTCATTCCGTTTCACTGATTTGTTCCCTTATTTCTCCTCTGCCCTGTTGCTTTGTTTGTGCGTGTTTATACATGTCTGCTTGTGTCTGCATATTCTGGGTCTTTTCATGTGTGTACTTGGGTATCCGTTTGTGTATTTTGATGATATTTCATGCGCGTGTGTCTTGTCTGTGTGTGCGCTGAATATTGATCACTCTGGTGAAATCACGCAAAACAAGTGCATTTCAGCATCTCAGGGTCCCCCCACTTTCCCCACATCCAATTAAAATGCTGTTTCCTGCCTGAAAGAGGCATCTCACGCATATCTCACACTCACCTGAACACATGCACAAGCTTGCAGTGAACAGAGATAGCCAGTTTGTGTCTGTGGGTCATCCCTCCACCATGGGTCAAGATTAAAGGATTTTCTGACAGGAAAGTTGCTCATCTCCTGGCAGGGAAGAAGAGAGAGACAGAGAGGTTTATGGAAGAGTTACTTTAAAGTCCAGACAGTGGAGCGATCCACAGGCCTGTCTGGGTACCTGCTGGGGACAGCTAACTAATGTCACCGCATGGCTATCTTACATCACTGTTAGCATTATCAAGTTTCAGGTTTCAGTGGAGACAAGCAAACAAAGCTAACATCACTGCACAATGTAGGCTGCTGGCTGTTAACCGCTCATAATTGTCGGTTTGTCTTTTTCTGTAAATTTCATCATTGTAGTAAAAAAAATGCAAGTTTAGAATTTTAAATCTAATTTGTGATCTTTTACAGGTCTGTAAAAGAAGAGAAACATACTGTATGGCAGTGTCAGTTATAGAGGGAATGCCCTTAGGTTGAAAAGAAAGTAGATGGACAGGGAGAGAGGTATGAGTGTTTGTGTTGAGCACATGGGCTGAACATGTCTATCAAAATGTCTTTTTTTCCCTCCAAGCACGTGTTTGTTTGTGATAAAGGTTAGTAGTGCTGGGCAGGCCAGTGTACTCTGGTGCTATGTGTGTGTTTCTGCGTGTGTGTGTGAGTGCGTGCAGTTTTCTAGAGTCCAGGAGAGGATGCAGGACATGCCAGTGGACTTTTGTACTTTGCTACCCGAGGAGGTTAACTAATCCCCTGTGTGTGTGTGTGTGTGTGTGTGTGTGTGTGTGTGAGAAACAGGCAGCACTGTAGGGCATCACCTTGGCAGAGGTATTAAATCTTATTCATCCTCTCCACAGGCTGTGGGGAGGAACAGGAGACAGATTTACTCACACAGGCACACTCACACACACGCACACAAACACACACACACACACACACAAAAAAACAGCTCCGAAAGAAACATTTTGCATACTATGACACATACATACTTATTCACATGCCCAGTTGCATTATTACAGACACACACACACACACACACACACATACACGCACACATACAGACAATATCTAACAGTCTACTGGTTTCTAACTTAACATGGTCCCCAAGCTGTCAGTATGTCAATGAATCATTCCATCTAACTCACACAGCCTGTCCGTAAAATCCAACCTGGCATGTGCTGCATGTGCAATATGAGCTGGGACATTGTTATCTGTTGGAAAAATGTCTCCCTCAGTTTTTTATTTGGTTCTCTTTCAGATTTTATCTAACTAACCCCTGGCTATTTGTGCTCATCAGTGTGTAATAAACTGATCCGCAGATGTAGCCATTGTAGAAACCCCACATTTTACTGACTGCTGCCTGATTTTACTACAGTGATGATTGTGTTGTTGTTTTCAGTTTTATCCTCTATTCAATTGTGACACGCTGCAAGAGCTGGTCTGGTACTCTATTCAGAAACAGATTGGTATTTTGTTGTTTTTCTCTAAATTGCTAAACTAAACTATGGTGCATTCTAGCCGTCAAACTGCGACAAGTTTCATGACACTCAAATTTGCACTATGTTTCACTCATATGATGAACAACTGTTTAGGTTAATAGTAAATACATCCATTTACTGTACGTAACCTAATTTCCCATCTTTGCAGTTTGACGAGCTTCACATGAATTCTTCAATAAACAGCTGACAAACGCACAATGGCTTATGTAATACTGTTTATTCCAAAGGACACACTGTGTTCACCAAATTCAGGCAAAAGAAGGCTACATTTGAGGGTCTTTTTGGACCCATTATGACATATCCAGTCTGGAAAGGTGGAGCATTCAGCTCCTGAGTTGTGACAAAATCCCTGTGTTAGCTCTATCATAGATCGGCTGCTCATGCCAGCTTATTTCCTGCCTTTTCATCCTATGCTTGTTGGAAAATTCTCCATTCTTACATTAATTGAAATAAGTTGCTGCAGGATGAATGAACATTTATTTGTCCCTCATTCACTGCATCACTTCATGCTTTAGCATTACTACACTATATTACAGCAGGTACAGCAACTAGTGAAAAGGACGGAATCAGGATTTGTTGCAGAAAGTAGATGTTAAATCATTTTAAATGTCTTAAAAGTCTTGGGAATAGACTTAGTTTGGCTGTTTTATTTCTGTAAGAAGCATAAATGAAGGGCACTAGGTATTTGAGACATAAATAGGTTGCTGGTTGGAATCTATTTGAACCAAACTCTACCATGAAGGCGAACATGAGTCAGATACTCCAAGCCGCTGGAGCTGCTCAGTGGTACACATGAAGGACATGAATGTGTGTAACCAGGTGGTTGTAACCTGTGTTGACGAAAAGATATGCCAATGTGCTCAACAAAAAACACTGTTCCCTCGATGTTGTATCACTTCTGGGATTACTGCTGCTGAAGGTCTGCGTGACTGACTGTAAGATGACATATCACTGCAAAGAAGCTTAGCAGCTTATGTCTCATATTCACACATATCAAGATTATTCCCAGATATTTGAAGTCATGTTATCTCTCTGTACTACCAGATCATTTGCTTGCAAAAAAACCACAACAAATACAGAAACTTTAAAACAATTTTGTGTTCTCCTTTTCTCCCTGTGTTTTTATGATTTGTTTACTGTAAATAAACTATGTCTGACTTGTCCTCAGCACGCTGGGTTGTGTCTAGTGTCATAGGTCTTGCTGAATAACTCGATGGAGTGTCATTAAGGGAAACACTGAATTGCTCTTTGGTCATCTATTTTATATCCTGTAAAACAGTCTGTGTGTGCAAACTATTATAAAATGCACAATAAAACTGGAAATCTCAACTACAAAAAAAACACACAGAAGAAAGTTAGTTTTTAAAAAGTCAGTGTTTTCCGGGTGGCCAGGGCAGTCATTCTGTTTAAGATCAATTAGAGAGGATAGTTAGAGTGATCAGGGTTTATGCTGCTCTGATTCTAATCATAATAATCTGTAGCAGTGCCTTTTCTAAGCTGCTTTTCCTTCTCTAAGTGGTGCGCTGCTCGTTGCTCAAGCCATTGAAACTAATGGGTTTCATAGTATGTGCCGTCACCGTCGGTGTGTCTGAAAGGCCATTATGGCTCTGTCGCTGTTTTGTTTCGTCCTCTGCTCCGAGTCACCTCACACTGTTTCAGAAGCATTTTAGCAGTGGCATATTTACCCTGCCACACGTTATTGACTTGTTGTTTATTTGTCCTTTCCGGTGCTTTTACCACCGATCACAGCTCTCTGTGAATCGGCTTCATATCCCACATGGAGCATTTCAGGATAAGACAGTTTAGCCTGCCTGATTTTGCTGACTTGTTCAGAGTTTTTGCTTCTAACATAGTTAAGTAGGCTACATGGTTAAAATGTGTTTTTATTGTTGATTTACAATTGGGAGTCTGCACAGGTTGTTTTATTTTGAAAATAGATCGGATTCTCTATGCCTTTTCTGTGTCTGATTTCCTGCCTGGTTCATCTGCTCTGTGCTGCTTGACGCAGCTTCTGTCAAAAATAGACCCGTTGCGTTACATCTGCAGAGCGGAAAGCCACGTCTGGGATGCTTCTGGTGTGAGCACAAGCATTGACTAGAATGGCCGCAATTAGCAGCAGCACCCAGGGCGCAACGTAGGCGGAGTCAGTGGATTTAGTGGGTGAGTCAGACCAATGTGAGTTTTGCGTTGATCTTTGAAACTTATAGCTTGCCTGAATTCTCTCCATGCATATTAATTTGTGTTTGAAGAGGCAGGCACAAGTGTACACAACTGTGCTAATAAATGCTGGATTAAGGCTTCGTATTCTTAATGACTTTAGAAAAATGTCTGTAATATTGAGATAAAAGTGCTCATTGTTGAACAATGATAAATGTATTTAAATATGTTTATTTATTTGTCTGCTCATAAGCTATCACCATAGCAACATCATATGCCTACAATTTATTTGATAAACAGTGCAAATACGCACACCCACCCACATGTCGAGAGCCAAACCACTGATACATTTTAAGGCTTTGTCGACCGGCAACTGATCTTCCTCAGCTTCTTCCTACACCTAGATGCTGCTGTGTTTGTGTGGTGCTTGACGGTTTGTTGGTATTATCTGCAACACAGAGTCTCGGTTCCAGTACTGCTCCAGGGTCCCATAGGACTGCAGGTCCTTACCAGCAGACACACAAAACACTCATAAAACCCCTTCCAACTGTACACACACAGTCTCAAATGTAAGATGTCCATCTTATAAGTACATTTTTACATTTTTATATATAGATGAAAAGTCTCTTGTTTGTATGCGAAATAGGAAACCAGAGCTAAGAGATGGTTAGCTTGGCTTAGTATCAAGACTGAAAACACAGAAAAACTGAAGGTAACAAGAATACACCTACGATCAGCTCCCTATTAAACAAGATATGGTGTTTGTTTAATCCATTCAAAAACTGATGTGTAAAAATGACAATTTGTAGCTTTTCGGGGATAATGAACTATTTCTGGGCCAGGTGCAGTGACCTGCTGAATGCCGGTCACTGCACCTGCAGATGTTGAGATTCCTGGGTGATTACAAGGCTGCCAATATCCGCATAATGGTCATGTCCAAAAGATGACACACACATATTTAAAGTAAAAATCTACATGTAAAGCTACCTGGCTATTGAGGTAATTACTTATCTATTTCACAGGTTTTTGTGAATAACGCAGAGGCACCCTCTGCTTCTCTTCTACATTGTTCGGTCTTCTACTGTATCTTTGTCTCATTTTTCTCTCCCTATTTTGCTAAAAGCTTCCTTTTTTCTCTCTTCCTCTTCTTATGTTAACACCCTTTTCTCGCAGTCCAATTTTTTAGCATGCTAACAAGTGGGGTTAGAGAAAGATTAACAGGTGATTAAGACAACATTGGAGGTAGTTTCTACCTGGTGGGCCTCCTGCTGTGTTATCAAAGCTGACCTTTTATCTCCTCCTTTCTTCTCTCCTGCTTTTTCTCCCTCATCACCTTTGTTGCCGTCTGTCTTCCCCTCCTTTTTTTTCATTTCCTTTCATCTCTCCTTCCCTTCAGTCCCTCTTTTCATTTAGTCTCATTTCCTCTTTTCTTGTCGCCTCCTGTCCTCTGCTTTGCTTTCAACTCTCTTCTTATTCTCCTCTCCTCTCAATTCATTTATTTTCCCTCTCTTCCATAATTTCCTCTCAAGCAAAAACAGTGGTAACAAAAACAGTTAGGAGGCAAAGCCTGTGTGTGTATCAGCATGTTGGACTGCCAATGCTCCTGCTCCTAGTTTTTCTCTAAATCTTGTGAATGCTTGTGAAATAATGTGAAGGTTGACATGAGGTGATGTGTACTCAGCTGGGGTCAATTAGCCAGTGGAAGCCATTGTGCATAAAAAACAGATGGGACTGTTTGATTTGAAGCCCACTAATCACTGTTGTCTTGGGCAGCGCTGAGCCCTTGACACAGTGATGGCACCTGTCCAAAACAGTGTTGAAGGGGAAATATTGTTGACTTAGCACGCATGCTTAAGAAGTGCCCCATTAAACCGATCAGCTGAATGAATTGTACACGCTTTGTACAGGGCTCAGTCAAACAGTTTTGAGGTAGTATTCCACTACTCTTCTATGGCTGGCATTGCTTGCAATGGTAGGGGGATTTTTAGAGAAGTAACAAAGCACAGTGTGGAAGAGGAGAGCGCCAGCCAAAAAGTGACAAAAACCAATGGGAGGATTATCCCAGGAAAAGACCACCCTGAATGAAAATATCAAACTGAAATGATTCTTACCTTTACTGAAAGCCCCAGTGTGGTGTATAAATCTTAAAACATTGCATGTAATGTTGCAAATATCAAAGAGACCATTTGGATGTAGTTGGCCATCCTCACTGTGTGTGTGTGTGTGTGTGTTATTATCATGTTCTCCTCCATGTACACCACTGCTGAAATTACTATTTACAGAAAATTAATTGACAACAACGAAGATGTGACCTTGGTCTCTGGGAAATTCTGATTCTTATAGACTATATGATTAATCTATTAATTAAAACAAAATTTAGAAGTTAATTTGTAATGAAAGTAGTTATTTGTTTAAGTCCTACTTGTGTGAAATTCTTTAGATGAAGAGTGAGTAAAGAAAGCTGCAGAGAACAGTGACTGACAAACGTAGGAGATGTTGGGGAGAGATTGTGGGTGAAAAGGGAATGAGGTCCTGAGAGAGACAGATATGTGAATGCAAACACTGAACAACTTATCTCCAAAACAGAGATAGAGACCGAAAGACAGACAGTGGGAGAGAGACAGAATCAGATAGGTGGCGGGGGGAAAGACCCAGATGAGAGCAGTCAGAGTGTTATAAAACTGTTTAAAAAAGACAGAAATTTGGGAGGATGTGAGATAAATCAAGACAGAGAGCTAATCAGTGAGGCATGTTGTTAATATGTTCTGTTTTTACAGTGGTGTGTGTGCATGCATGTGTGCACGTGTATATTTTTAGCTGTGATGATGAAGCTCAGTACATCTGGTACCCCTAGCCCTAGGGAAACCAGAGAAGCAACACACACACACACACACACACACACACACACACACACACACACACACACACTCGTACTTTATGTCACTCACTTTTAGTCTCACATTTTCATCTGTCACAAGCATGTATACACCCACCAATGTGTAGCCTTCATATACAGGACACACTTGGATATAATGGATATATGGATGGATGGATATAATCATGCATGCACAAACAATACACTCACTTATACAAGGCATGCAAGACAATACATGCACACACACACACATACAAACAGACCCCAATACAAAGCTGTCTAAAGGTGGAAAAGCATGTCTTTCTTTCTACCCTTTTTAGTTTTTTTAATAGTCTTTTTATTGTTTCTTCCTTCTTTCTTCTCGTCTTTTACTGTTGCGCTCTCTCACTCTCATCCTGAATAAAACCTTAAAAGAAGACCTTAAACCATATAGAGCTTAGTCTCAAGGTCAACTTCACCATTACGTGTCATGCATTGGTAGATCACATATCCAGATTCTCCACATTGACTTTAGCATGCACATTTATGAGAAATAGTTGGCGACAAAGATATTAAAAGTAATTGTTATTGTATTATCCAACGAAGGTTAAAGTCAAGGGCAAGTGGACTTGGTTGAAGATACTGGAAGATGTTTCGTCCCTCATCCAAGGGGCTACTTCAGTTTTGACTAACTATGACCTGGATGACTGAGAATCTTCACAGACGTTACTGTATTAATAATTTATAATAATATAACATAGTGTTTATGTTGTATTATTTACTATTAATAATTTATTTGTAATAATAACATAATGTATTTATGATTCAACAATCAAACCAACAAATAGAAATAACTAGACCTGAAAAGCTTCTTTACTTTTCTTTTGTCAAATGCTGCATCCATTTATTAACTCTTGAGATAATGGAACAGGCTGTAGAAGAATAATTTCCAAGCTAGTAATACCTGTGGTATCTTTTGGGACTGTTTTTTCAACCAATTTTTTGCATCTATGCCATAATTTGGAGCTACAAAGTGTTAATTTAGATAATGAAGTGGAGCTGAGTCAGAACAAGCAAGAAGCAATCAAGCAATCATATGCTACAATGCTTGTCAATCAAACATGGAAGCCCCCAAAAGTTTTAAATCCAATGTCTCAAGAAAAAAACTTTTTCAGAATTGCAACACAAATATTGATTATATTACCAAAAAACATTGCCAAAAAACTTTAAAAAATTACATTTTAGATGAAAAGAAACATTGTACGCAATCTCACAGTGTCTCCTAGAATGTCTCTTTCCCTTCCAGTCTCCCTCTGCCTTTCTGTCCCTTGTTGTCCCTGCTTCCCCCTCAGCTTCTCTCAGTTTCGGCTGTTAGCTTTATCCCAAAGGGGGAACTGAAAGAAAGATGAGAAGAGGTGGTGGTGAGAGGTGCTAGTGTAAAAAGCAAACTGTCCCTGAGTGGTCCACACAAAGACAAACGCACTCACACACACCTACACAGACAGACACAGACACAGACACACACACACACACACACACATTTGCTGATTACACTCTTTTGCCATTGTGCCGTGGGGTGACTTGGTGTTTGAATGGAGCACTGATGTGACCTTCACACCACAGGTCTCTATCTAAAAGTTACAATTGCACCTTAAGGTCGAGAACTTTTTGTAAGGAACACAAAATTGAGTATTGTTTTTTTGTGAAACAAAATGTTTATATCCGTGACTGTGAGGAATAACAACAATATAAGATCTCTTGTAAATATTTTAGCTTCTCTATAACGCTGGGCCCACAACAATCAGAGGATAAATCTGATAGAAGCCCTATATGGTGATGTATGGAGTTTGCAGTTAACTGATTATAAGAACCGTTTAGATTTCTGAATACAATACAAGTTAGCTGAACTGTTGCTTTATCTCTTCTGCACTCATCTGTGCATCCATCCAACCTAACAGTCTTGGCTTGTTCAACACACAACCAGGAATCATTCACAACAACGGTCTATGGGGCTTCAGTCATCCACTTTTATTTTCAGTGAAGTGCAATTTGTTGCTAAGCCAACAAACTACCTACAGACTGTGGTTTGGCAGTGCTAGCTCATAAAACTCCCTCAGTTCTGTGGCACAAAATGAACTCTCTGGGACAGATAGCTCTGCTTTTTGTACACAGTATGCCTGTGAACATCCATCCACAGAGTTGTGCCTCAGTAAGAGGTAAGGTGTTTGCATAAAGAAACCCCAGACAGCTTAGTAGAAGAAACGCAGACATGAGTCATCACTACATTACCACAAATTTCATTCATAAATAGTATATAAATTTACAAAGTTAACATATAGTTTAATTTAGCAGAGGTTAAATACCCGCCCTACCATTTTCCCTCCTCAGCCTGAGCTCTGAAGAAGTGTTACCACCACAGTTCTTTAAGTAAATCTTGATTACTATAAGATCTTAGCAGGGGCGGCTGTGGCTCAGGAGGTAGCGATGGCATCAGTAAATGTTAGTTTCCGTTTTAACACTTAGGATACAAAAACAGTGCATTAAAATCATGTATGGGCATTAACAAACAGATTTGGAGTAAAATAAATAGTGGTGGGCCGTTATCGGCGTTAACGGCTGCGTTAACGCGAGACTCTTATCGGGCGACAAAAAAAATATCGCCG
>JAPMOB010237383.1:0-21689 GCA_029875015.1 Lepomis gibbosus
GCTGTGGAAGTGGGGAAGGGCCCATGGAGAATGCTTATGTACAGGGTCCAGAACCACTTCCAAGGAATCCCCTTTATAAAATCTCCTAACATTTAAATGTAAAATCACGAGATGATTTCATGTTGATGTTAAATGAAAATGAAATGATAAATGAAGAAAAAACTGCAAAGCAAAGACATACACTGCCAATAAAAGCTATGGGTGGATTTGAGTTCTTGCTAATGCTTAGACACAGAGAGGACCAACTACATGGAATCGGTAAGTATCATTGGCATTAACAGCACCGTCTACCTAACTGTATGCTGTAGCTCACAAAGACACAAAGTCACAAAGACATTAAGTAGGCTATTTTCTCATTCAATATATAAGTGTATGACGCCAAAAGATAAAGTAGAACACGGCGCATATTAAGCTTAACCATCTCCAACCTTTTAACGTATAATTATAAAACATCTTAGTCTTATCTAATGCCATCACATCCTAACCTCATGCTTACATTTATAGCTATAATCACATTACAAAACATTACACTTAATTTATCTTCCACACAGAATTCTCCAATTCCTGCCTGCCCATAACTAAGTAGGGTTGTATTAAAATGTGATTTAATTGTATGGAGAGAATATTTCAGCTCTTATGAAATGAAGTCAAAAGTCACTGGATTATCCAAGGAAATATTAATACTAATAAAATATAATAAAAATAAATAAAAGTTTATTTGAAAATTTCTCATTGTTTCAAAAACACATTTTAAACTTTATTAGAGCCAATAGTAACTCCAGATTTAGTCAAAAGCTTTTAAAAGCGAATGAACCCTTCCCATCTGAGGCACTGAGAGGTTATTGTACCACAGATGGGCCAAGTATTTTCACCGGAAATAGCAGAATCATCATCCCGGAAAGGGAAATGTCACCAAAATGAAGTGATGTTTTTGAACATTTGGGAGAAAACAACATTCGTGTTTCCTTGTCCCACTTAGGAGGAGGACTAGAAGAAGTCATTGCTGGAAGACGCAGGTTTTAAAATCTTGAAACAGTAAGTTTGGTGGCTTACACAGAAGGTTGAGCCGCTGCTGGCTCGCTAATGTTATGTAAGTTCACAGCTGAGCAGAACCGAACATGCAGTCATTTAAATGTCAGGTTCTAAAGCAGATGTTCCGTCGCTTATGCTTTGACACAGGCAAGCGGGTAAGTTGCTCACTGGGAAAATGGCTTAGCTTGAACACCGAATTAAAAGCGGGGAGTAAGTTAAAGTCAAGCGTAAGAGTCATTGTCAGGAGAAGCTAAAGCTAGCTAACGTTAGCTGCTCTTTTAATAAGAGCAGGAGCGGTGACTCGCCAGTTTTGTTTTCAGATGGCAGGGTGGCCAATCAGCTAACGTTATCAGCGTTGTCTTAATAAAGAGTCTTACTAGTTATTAGTTAGAAACGTAATTCCTACACGTTGCATCACCCATTGCTTGCTGACGTGTGCTAACGTTACATATTAATGCAAACGGGTATGCGAACTCGTGAACGGATTTTCATGCTTCCAGGTGCCAAACCTGCTGAGCTCGAGGTCAGTCGCACGCGCATTTCCATATAATCAGCTGACAGACCGGGATTTTTTGGAAAGATTCGGAAAACCATTGGTGCTTCACATCACTTAGGTTGTGGGTCATAACAAACCAACATTTTCTGTTCAATTTGACATCAGGTAAGTGCTGTAGAAATAAACCTGACCTCTGTTCCACACACGCTTCAGAAAATTGCACAATTGAGAGGAAAGCAAGTAGGCAAAAATTAACAGAAAGAAAAAAGGGTTTAGTGCAGATACAGTGCAGTAGCAATAAGTTACTCCGGACAGGGTTAAGTGAACAATAGTGCAGCAGAGACATGAATCAATTAAAGGCACAGGAAAACAGAACTGTTTTAACTGAGTTTTGAGTTGAGGTGTAACTGAAGAGGATGTACAGTATGCTTATTTTTTTAAAGGCTTTTAAAATTTTATATTTCTTTTTTTCAGGACTCTCATTAAAGTATTCTAACTTCTAAGCTTGTCAGACTGAATATCACATGGTCTGAATACTTATGACCATGTGATATTTCAGTTTTTCTTTTTTAATAAATTTGCAAAAACTTCTACATTTCTGTTTTTTCTTCTGTCAAGATGGGGTGCAGAGTGTACATTACTGAGAAATAAAATGAACTTTTTTGATTTTTGGAAAATGGCTGCAATGAAACAAAGACTGAAAAATTTAAAGGGGTCTGAATACTTTCCGTACCCACTGTATGTAATTTGAGTTCTCCTGGTTCTTCTTAGAATTCTGATTGTGCTGAAGATGTCTGATGCTCATGTTTGCACATTGAACAAAAGACCAACTTGGCCTTTAGGCATTATAGTTCTGGAGTATGGAAAAACTTTGAGTGTTTTATCTTTGTTGCCATATGCAATTATCTGTCTTTATTTAATTAAAGGAAAGGAAATGACCTGCTCTCCTTTTAGAGCCTCTCAGACAGGGTCTTGTTACAGCATGTTGTGCCTTAAAAAAGTTCAGTTTAGTGACCTTTTAGGGAAATGCAAGTCAGCACATCCTCCTTTTCCGCAGACGGTCAGGCCTGTAATGTTCTGGCTCATTGTTCTGCAAAAAGAGGAGTCCTTTTTTTCACACAACTGTACACCAGAGCAGAATGGCCATGTGGTTAATGTTAGTGGTTTTGATCAACTTCAGAAGAGACAAAACCTTACCGCACTTTCTGATTTCCACCAAATGTAGATCGTTTAATATTGTTGTTACATTAGCGTCTCTTGCAGCTGTCGTCTCCTGATACAAGCGCTCCAGTTGTAGCTGTAAAGTTTAAACATGATTCATTAGGAAATTGAGAAAGTCTGGTGTTTGGCCAATGCTTTATCACTTTGTGTAGGAATAACTCTCTCCATAATACGGCTAGGAAGGTCCAGTTTGCCAACTGTAATCCCTTCTTTTGTTGAGTTGGCTTTATATCTTGGCTGCTCGTGCTGTGTTGTTTGCTTTATTAGATGGTTAGCTTGATACACTGGTTTTCAGATGGTGCCATCTCTTCAGGCCTGCCTGGTCTTTCTTTGGATAAAACCTTTTAGTTTAGGGACAATCTCCTCTTTTGAAACTGAGATTTTGATGCTGGGGTAGTGTTTTAAACACCTTTTCTGTAATACAGCAATATGAATGATTGTAGAATAGTTCTCAACAGTGCTGGAACTCATACTGAACCTCTCCGTGGCCTTTGTCTCTTGCTGGGTTTTCTGTTGTGCTTCTGTAAATTGTCTGTACTTGTTATCTAGTGTGCCTTAATACTCTAGTTATCATTCTATTTCTCCCACCTGCATTCTTTATTCTGCCTTAAGAATTGAGCTTGATTTTTTTTTTTTGCACCAACTCTTACATGGTAGTGAATCATACTGTGTGTTACTACAGCAATGAAGCTTATTCTGGATGTCCCAGTATTCCTCAGGGCTTTGCACAATCCTCCTTCCTGTATTTCTTCACTTCATTCGTCAGTCCAGTTGAGCTTGTCAAACTGCTTATGTGGAACTCCCTCTTCCTAGTGATGGAATAATTGAAAAATAAATATCTCCGGTGTTGCACTCTAAATAGTTTGGTAATAAGAGGGGTCCATCTTTACATAAGATTCTTGCTACTGCAGCTTTAAACATCCGAGTAAGCCAAGCAGCTCCCCTCACTGACTGAATCGTGCTCTCCTTGTCCTTTTCTAAGGTGCTTCTGAGAGACATGAATGACTTTGCAGTTCTCAACACAGGGCGGAAGATGCCCCTCCTTGGACTGGGAACATGGAAGAGTGAGCCAGGAAAGGTAGAGGATGCACTTTTGAAAACAAGCTGCTACGTTTAAATGATTTTTCTCTTACAGATAAATGCCAGGCAATATCGCGTTCTGTCTTTGCTCATTTACTTCCACTTCCCTTCCTCCTCTGTCAAATGCAGAGCTACTTATGTAATTTCTGACGTTAAAGCTGCACTCATCAGTACTTTATCTATTAACAATGAGTCAAACCAATGAGTATCAGTAGACTCTGCTAGCTCCCGTCAGCTCTAAAGAGCATTTTAGCAACTTAATGTTTTTAGTTTAGTCTCACCGCTTTTATCAGCATCGTTTCCAGCAGCAGGCGGCTGTTTTCAGTGAAAGACAATGTTGATAAACCCACTGGACACTTCCTGCCCAGCACCCAGCAGCAGAAAGCCAAAGTTGGCAGCCAGCTGGTGAACATAGTGGAGCATTAGCTGCTAGCATTAGCAGCAGAGCTAGATGTTTGTTTTTTTTCCATGAAAGAGCTAAAAGGAGAGTGGATATTTGTCAGATAGACAGACCAATTACTCTGATGAATGCTAATATTGCTCCGTAATGGCTGGATACATAAATAGGTGACTGTTTAGCATGTGCACCATATTAAATTTCTATTTCCATATCACCAAAGAAGTGATTGAATGCTGTTGGAATGCTGTTCACCTGTTTTGCCCCTGTCACAGGTGAAACAAGCAGTAATTTGGGCCTTGGAGGCGGGATATCGCCACATTGACTGTGCATCCATCTACGGCAACGAGTCTGAGATTGGAGAAGCCCTACAGGAGACACTCGGACCCAGCAAGGTAGACCACCCTCACTAAATGACAGCAGAAGCTCAAAGTATCTGCACTAATGTTTCTCGTCCCATAACAAGACACTCGCTACAAACATTTTGACCACGCTGTAACTGACGTGTTGTCATGCGCCAGGCCCTGAGACGAGAGGATGTGTTCATCACATCCAAGCTGTGGAACACGCACCATCACCCAGAGGACGTGAAGCCGGCCCTCCTGAAGACCCTGAAGGACCTGAAGCTGGAGTACCTGGACCTCTACCTCATCCACTGGCCCTACGCCTTCCAGTGAGCTCAACCTCCACCAAGGTCGAATAGTGAGATGATTGGCTCGCTGTTCTGAGAAAACCACCTTATGTTTTCTTGAAATGATGAGCCAATTAACTTGCTATCGCGTTTGTCCCAAGATAACAGGAGTGTTTACGTTGGGATGGGGTCTTAAAATACTTTTTGGCAAAAACAAAGTTATATAAGAAAAGGTTGTGACACTGTGTGTAGACTTTAAATTTGCAGAGAGGGCCATATCTTAAGTAAATAAATGGAAAGCAAAACTACAGTTCATTTTTTCCCCCACTTCGGTCTGTTCTTGGTTGCTTTTAATCTCTTTTGAATGTGGCTCCCTCTTCCTGTCTTCTAGACAAGGAGACGTTCCTTTCCCCAAAAAGGAGGACGGCACCCTGCTGTATGACGACATAGACTACAAGCTGACCTGGGCTGCCATGGAGAAGCTGGTGGGGGAGGGCCTCGTCAGATCCATTGGCCTGTCAAACTTCAACAGTCGGCAGATTGATGACATCCTGTCTGTGTCCAGCATCAAGCCCACTGTCCTACAGGTACATGGTGGTGATGAAAAGGTTTATTTTAGTTGCTCCAAACAGGTTAAGGATGAACACCGCTTTAGCGTGTCTCAGGTTTGGCGTCCTAAAAGCGACAGATGACACTGGCATCGCTGTGTTTTGATTGGGCAGGTGGAGAGCCACCCCTACCTGGCCCAGGTCGAGCTGCTGGCCCACTGTCGGGACCGGGGCGTGGTGATGACAGCCTACAGCCCTCTGGGCTCTCCAGACCGAGCCTGGAAACACCCAGATGAACCTGTGCTGCTTCAGGAGCCTGTGATCGCCGCCCTCGCAGAGAAATACAAGAAGTCTCCTGCTCAGATTATCCTGAGGTGATTTTACTCTTCAGTTAACGATTTAGATTAGACATTAGTGTGCAAGCGTATTTATGTCATCAGCAAAGACACTTTATCTCATGGGCTATCTTTAGAGATAAGATTTGTTTACATTTAAAAAAAGTCTTCAAATTTAAAACAATTCAAACTTTCCAGTTAGAGGTTTTCACATGTCTGTAGCACACTATACATCACACCTGCTTTATGTAACACAGCAGCAGCACAGACTAGAGTAGGTCCATAGCATGAAAATGAATGTTAAATATGTAAAATGAATTCTTATATCAAATGCAGTGAGCAGGAAATACATGTTAATGTAGTGCTGTCAGTAAGTGACACTTGCAGTGATTACTTTTTTGGCCACTTGGGGGCACTGCAACAAGCTGTAACCACAATAGGTGCGTTTGAATGTGGCACTGCGCAGCGCTGACTTAACGTGATGCATGCTGAACTTAAAATAAGGCATGCTGGTTAGAAATTGTGTCCGACTTTCACCGGTGCTGTGAAACATCACCATGTCACATGACATTAAAACCTTGCTGCAGGCGCCGAGTACAGCAGCCGCAGTTGCTTTTCCCCGACTGCACCAAGTTTTGGACTTGCACATCACGCAGTATCAGTCAGGCTCTGTTTAAAAGTAGCAAAATGAGACTTCAGTTTGATAACTGTTTTATAGCATAGTCAGGTACACTTGATTTACTCAAATATGCACTGGCTGGTCAGTCACCCTCCAGCATCGGTACATTTCAACACAAGTTTGTTGTATTTGCAGGTGGCAGACACAACGAGGAGTGGTAACAATCCCGAAGAGTGTGACAGAGTCCCGTATCAAAGAGAACATTCAGGTACAGTTTCAGCCACAGAAATGAATTTCCACACCAAGAGGCTATTTTTTTTTTTAGAAGGTCTTCTTTAATGAAAATTTATGAATTGTAGAATATGTTAGTAGTTAAAAATCTAATAATTCTAAAAATCTGTGCACATTTTTGTTTGGTGTCAGGTGTTTGACTTTACCCTTGAAGCAGAGGAACTGAAAACTATTTCAGCACTGAACAAAGGCTGGCGTTACATTGTACCAATGATCCAAGTGAGTAGGCTTTATATACTAATGGTGCATTCACATTCTCCTCGGAATGTTCCATTTCCTTCTGACTTCAGTGTGTTCATGAGCTCAGTCATAATGTGGAAACAACATGGATGCCTCAAAGATGTGTGTATTTTACTGCACAGTATTACACAGCACGCTGCTAGCTGTTCCCAGTATGTGAGCAAATGATTGATTGCAGTACATAAATTACTAAGTGTCTTACCGTCAATCCAATATTAACTATTGTACACCGTATTTCTGCATAATATGACATCAACTCAGCAAGTTGTGCACTAAGATTTTCAATCATTTACATTCATTTTCTCATTCAGGAATACATCTTTCTCCACATGAATGCAGGGAATATTGCTCATGATTTTACTGGTGAAGTGAAGCTTTTTTTTAAACCTGCAAAAGTAAAATCAAATTTCAGTGCCGAGGATATTGGCACAAAACATCAGTTATTGGAAGTTTACAAACGACTAAAATCTGTCTCAGCCCTGAAAGAATTCCACAGAATAGCAAAAGCTGTATCTGTGTGTAATGCCGCAACTGTCAGCTTTAACACTGAACACAAACACACTGCTGAGGAGCAAAGACTAACGTATTAACTTTGGGTTGGCTGTTGCAGGTGGAGGGAGAACGCGTTCCCAGGGATGCAGGCCATCCTCACTACCCTTTCAACGACCCCTACTGATGACTCGCACTACCACCCGAATCTGTGCCTTTAACAAACCCACCAACATCACTAATCAATGTTCCTGAATCCTCTGCATTGGAATTTGTCTTTAGATTGACAAGTTCTGCACTTATCATTAGACCATTTCACGTTATTGTTGGTGATGAAGACTGGGACATCTGGTGTGACTGTAAACATACTGTACGTGTTATTTTTTAAATAAACATTTTGTTACTTTAATTGCAGGCGTATTTATTTAACCAGTTGATTATTTATGAATAAACCCCTGTGGAACTATGTGGTGTTTTATGGCGAAGACATTTTACTCAAACTGTAAATGTGCATCAGTTTGGAGCTAAATACCGTATGTTTCAAGTTTGTCTCCAAGAGTTTGACTGTGTGGTTTCAGTCCTTTAAATCTAAACTGTGATTTCAAGTATTCTTTTGTTTTTAACACTATTTATCATTATGTCTTCTCAGTACAAGTGACAGCAACGATGCTTTACATTATTTCACGAGCAGGGTCATCTCATTCAAATCACTCTAAACTGATACACAGAGGCGCTTTCACAAAAGCACACAACTCTCAATGGCATGTTTTAAGACTGTAATTCTGCAGTATGAACATTATTTAATTCTGTATAAAACGTCCTTTAATAAGAAGGACATGGTAAATGTCCCTTGCTCCACATATTCTGGGGTTCTGCGATCCACAACATTCAGTACTGCCGCTCAGATATGATGGTAGTCTCTCATCTCCTGCAGCACCTCCTGTAAGGCCTCCTCCATTGTCAGTTTGGAAGGTCTGTGCTTGCGAATGTACTGTGGAGAGAGCGTGTGAATTACTTTCAGGTTTCAGAAAGCCATATCTTGTTTAATGCAATATGAAATTATGAATGTAATACCAATTTAAAGGATGACTGGCTTCTGTTCTTATTACTTGTCGGCGCCATGTTACTGATGCATTTCCCGCTACACTGAGTGACAGACCAATGTTCTTTTACAAATTGGACATGGACTTGATGAGGCTTTAAACCAGCGATGAAACCCGTCACTTCCTTTTCTTGTAAGTCCACTGATAACTCTACACAGGTCTGTAACTGTATGTGTGTGTTTGCTTTACCTCCTTGGTGTCCTCCAGTGTGGTGTATCTGTAGTTTGGTGGTTCCAGGCTCTGCACCAGGCTGGAGTGAAGACGTCGGCTGCTTTCGATGTACCGCCTTGTCATGGCAAGTTGCTGTTTCAGAATTTCATTGAGTGCAAATACAGCTGGATTAAAGTTGCTGCGAGCTGAGGGACAAGGGACACGCAGAAAAACAATAGAGTCAGTACCACGGCTTTAGCACAAAGCACATTCACTGGGTTCGAGGCAAACACACTTGCGAAGGACTCTGGCACTACTAAATCTTCACCAAAACCCCACACCAATGGCCTTACGCAGGGTTTTAGAATTATCGAGGGCTGGACCTCAGTGGTGGGTAAGGCCATGCTCACACCAGCTTTCAAAAATGATTTAACAAATACGGAAATTGCAAATTATAGAACTTTTAAGTAATGGTTTCTCTAGGAAAAATATACTGTTTCTTTCTCCAGGAATTAAAGAAGACTGATTCCACTAGTTAAACATCATTCTATGGGAGCTGTGTTATACTGTATTTTATTTTAAGTTGGATTTTATTTGTACAGAAGAATTCTCTCCAGTAGTCTAACCTGCAGTACTTGGTATTGTGAGATGTGTTTGTTTGAGAGTGACAGAAGGTCCTTTCCACCTGCTGCAGTTCTGAAAATGTAAACCTTATAGTCAGTGTTTTATTAGGAACATACAGTTGAATTGAAGAGTAGCCCCTGCTTATGCTGGTGCTGATGGGGAGCCTAAGAAATTTTCCATTAAAGAAAAGTTCCAACAATGTTTGTGTTATCTGTCAATTCTAGTCCTTAGAAAGAAAGAAAATCGAAATCAGCAGGTCAGCCTTTTTAAAAAAAGTCAGAATCAGTGCATCCCTGCATTTCACCCACAGATGGTGCAACAGCAGCAGATTTGGCCCTACCAAGTGTGTACGGCTCATTTCGATCATTCTTGCACAAACCCTGATACTCTCCACAAATTATAGCAACAATCTGGTTCCAGGTTCAGGTTTAACATTGTTTTTAAGTTTTCAATTATATAACAAAGAGATTTAGCCTCGGCAGAGGAAAGCACTCTGAGAGAGCCTCCAGGTCTGCTATGTGTATTAATGTAGTATTGTGTTCTGTTTAATTGGGTCTTACCTTCCACAATATCTGCACTGAGAGCATGAGCGACCACTGGGGTGGGATCCATGTAGGTCATACCCACTGCAGGACCAAAAGTCGCCATACCTAGAGCGAGAGGAGAAGCAGAGATAAGAAAAAGAAGAAAAGCAACGCCTCTAATGTCCATAATGTATAATTACCCCGGATAACTTGATGACCACTGTAAAGAAATTCTACAGTGGTAGTGAGGATTAGTGGCCTTACCACATCCTAAATATACAAACATCACGTATGGCAGACTAACCAGCAGGCCATGAGTAAGCCAGTAGATCAGTCTGAGTCTGTACTGCGGCCTCTTTTAAAGCCTTCCTGGTTGAAGCGTGCCTCCCTGACTGGCGAGATAAGGTTCTGCTGCCATGTGATATAGAGGATCTGGAGTCCCTGCCTCTGTGATCTGAGGTCCGTGAGGTGTAGCAGCGACTTGTATCTGAGAAAGCGCTTGAGTAATCATCTCCCGTTCTCCCACGGGACATGTCCGAATCTGAAGCCTCTTCTCGGACCTCCGATAGCACCTCCTCTTCATCTCCATCCTCTTGCACATGCTCTGAAACCTGGCTGGCACTGTAATCTGGCTCT
Source organism: Lepomis gibbosus (assembly GCA_029875015.1). Classification (NCBI taxonomy): domain Eukaryota; kingdom Metazoa; phylum Chordata; class Actinopteri; order Centrarchiformes; family Centrarchidae; genus Lepomis; species Lepomis gibbosus. The sequence continues at coordinate 10,417 of JAPMOB010237383.1, forward strand.
GTCCTGCTCTCACTCTCAAAGTCACTTTGGTAGTCCAGCACATCCTCCTCCTCCTGCTGCTGCTGCTGCTGTTCCTCCTCTTTCTCCTTCTGCTTAGATCCTTCCAACTGTTGATGTCTGTTCACAGATCCAGGAACAGGGGAGCTGGCTTCTCTCTGTTTAGGCAGCAGGAAGAAAGCATACATGTTAGTGTAAGGAGTCCCTCAGGATCCACAGTAAACAGAGAAAAGGCTCAATTTAACTTAATTCACTAGACAATTTCCCAAAAAATGAGTATAAGAAAGGCTGTTCCCAACTACTGTTACTATTAATCTATATCATACAGAAGACAATACAGATAAGATTAGCAGTGTTTGGGTTCTTCTAGCTATATCAGGAGCCTTTTGTTGAAACTTTTCATGAAGTTGATGCCATTTACTTTTCGTGAACTGACCAATCGCAGCCTGGATGGGCAGTGACATTAAAAAAGGTTGACAAGCTATAGTAAATTTTCCAAATGTTGAACTTTTGTTGTTATACATGGATGTTAATGATTAATGCTAACTTAGTACTTAGTATTAACAAATTAGAAAACATTTGAATAGATTCAATTCATAATTTCCACCGGACTAGAAATCATTGTTCTATTTGACGGCCTTGCTGCCCGGGCATTTGGCCCTTGTGCTCTCGAAAACTTGAACACCAAAAGCTTCGCCCCTAAAAGGATGAAATTCCAGGCCTGCTCCTTGTATAATAAAGTGGAGACATATCTAGAATCTAACAGTAAGTTAACAACAATCCTATCAAATGAGGGAGCATGATGTCAATGTGGCCATCTGGTCTTTGTGGGCCACTTCCAATCCATATTGGTTTACTGTTATTAAGTTTAGTGTATTTTCATTTAGTATGGTTGGTGGGAATAAAATGTCCAGCTTTGTCAGAGTTAGTGCTTGTGATGGCACCTACCCCTTCCGCCCCATTTTTACAACCTACATCCTATTTTTGTAGGTTTAGCCATAATTTCTTTGAATTATTATCACAGTTTATTGTTTTGGCTCAGGTCTCCTCTCTCATCATCTTCGTTTCCAGCAGCAGGAGGCGGCTGTTTTCAGCGAAAAAGCTCTAATAACTCACTGTACTGCTCAGCACCAAACAGCAGACAGACAGTTAGCGACTAGCTGGTGAATATAGCAGAGCATTTAGCAGCTAAAGAGAGACAATTTGCTAAATGATGTGCTGTATCAACTTATAATATTAAATATATATATTAATCTGGGTTTCACCACTCAACTTGCTCACTCTAATGTGTAAAATGACTGGATACAAATAATGGCCAAATTTACAATTTTTAGCTTAGCTTAGCTTTACTGTAATTCTTTATTCCACCATGCATAATAACATCTGTCATCACCCACCTCCTTTCCTGGTGCTTCCTCAGTAAATCCGAGGTCAGCAGGGACAAGGTCGTCTAATGTCATCACATTTATCTTGAAGTCTGCAATAACACCAGATCAAAACAGAAANAAAAAAAAAAAAAAAAAGCTTGGCATAAACTTGAGATGAGCTGCACAGAAAGTCTTTTACATCCTGTTCTGTTAATTGTAATCTACAGAGGGATGATTTATGTACCTTGTTGTTCATCTAGGATGCATAAGATGAGAAGGGAAGAACATGATTAATGAACAAAAACACCATATTTTCTCTCATGTAGGCAAAACTACAGGCTAAGCACTTTGGCGTCAATAAATCATTAAAGCAATCATTTTGAGACATTAATATACACCAGTATACACAGATTTTATATCCAATTGACTCTACAAACTGAAAGCCATCTTTCCTTATGGATTTGATGCCCTAATGAACTTTTCTCACCGTCCGAAGAAACTGCGCTCATCTCACTGCGGGGATCTGGAGAGCCAGGCCCGACGGGGAAGAGCTCAGCCAGAGAGAGCACCTCACTGCGGCCTGACATGGACGAGAGGGAGCGCTGCGGAGAGACACAGGGAGGAGAGGGGGATGGGGAGAGCGCAGAAGGGCTGAAGCGGGCCTGAGCCTGACCCGTGAATCGAAAAGGAGAACTGCGGCGAGAAGGAGAAGCAGGGGAGCGAGGTGGCGCCGTGGTGGCGGTGGATGATGCGGGAGGGACAGCGGCGACCTTCTGATTGCTTTGGCTCAACATCTGTGTGAGAGGAAAGCACAGTATTGTTTTGAACTGGAAAAAATGTGTTTCTGCATGTAGTTAATTAACTTCTTAAGACCTTAAAACCACATTCAGTGCAAAGTATGATGAAGAACCACGGATAATGTGGCTTAGAATTATTTATTATTTTTTCAGTATTTACCAGCAGTATATCAATCAAATGACCACAATAAGCAGGATTAAATGGATGGATGGATTAACCAATGAAGAATTATTCATTAAGTTAATCTGCTAAGACTTGCCCATTCCTTCCTGGCGACTATAGCTAGCAGTTGTAAATACTGTCTATTTGCTGCATGTCTGATAGTGTTGACTGAAACTCCACATAAAGGACTGGACAGTCTCTTAGAGGTGTGTAACATCTCCTGACAGCCCGCAAAAACACATCATATTCAACATAACTACCTACAGCAGGCAAAAGAAAACACTGACGACACATTGGTAAATAAAAGGTATGACTTTTCAATACCTTTTCAGGCCTTGAGGAAACTGAATTCAGGGATTCTTAAAACTTTTCAACACCTTGAGTTTTTGAATATGTTTGTGTTCAGACTGCAAACTGTACCCCACTCTCCCTTAAGCTCTCTCCCTTAAGCACCAGACACATTCTGAAATCTACAGCAGTGTAATATATAATTAAAACAATCCTCCTTCAACAACACATTACTTGCTAAGATAACCATGTACATTAGATTGGACTCTGCATGACATGATGGAATTCTACGTGACCTTTTTTTGTTTTGATATTGACATTATATGTCAGCCATCAGCCACCCTGCTCTTTAAATCTTTGGCATCAGCCACTGAAAAACCTGTATCGGCCGACCTACAGAACATACCGGCAAAAAAGGCTAATTTAACTGAATGGGTGTTGTGTTTGTTTCTATTTGTGAAGCAAGAAATATTTCCATTGCTTTGTGATGGACAGTGAAGTCTTTTGTTTGACATTGTGTGCATTAGAACCTGTGTAGAACCACTGACATGTGTGGACAAGTGATGGCCTTAGCCTAACGTGTCCTGAAAATAACAATATGTAGCATACCTATCTAAGACATGTGGTGACTATGCCATGAAGCTGAAAAAAGAGCCCAGGGTTCAAAGCTGAAAGGTACCTTGTCTGCTGATCTTTTGGTAGGGTGTCTCCCTGCTAATAAGAAGCTGTTTTCTATTGAATCCGACGAGTCTCCAAGCAGTTTCCTCATGTCCTCTTCATCACTTTCCAGACTCACACCACTCACTACTCTCGCTGACTTAGTCTCCAAACCCACCAAAGGGTTTACAGCATCAGCAGCTCTGGACCTAGACCTGACACCAACATCTGTGCCTTTTGGAGACCTGGCAGCAACGCTATTGTTAACAGCTACAGCTACGCTGTTCTTGAGGAAACGATTCCCCCTCAGGCTCTGGTCACTGCTGGACTGTGCTGAGAGTTGCACAGAAGCCTCAAGGGACTGGGCAGCTGGTGGTTGAGAGGTTCCCAAGTCTGAGGTTAAATTCTCAGCAGGTACTGGCCCCTCCCTGGCCTGCTTGCGGGTGTAGATGCGGCTCTCAATTTGAGCCAGTCTACGCAGAGCAGCAGTCTGGGAGCTGCGCTGGGAAGATGACACATATCTGACCGGAGCGGGTGAGAAGGAAGAATAAAGAGGAAAAACATAAGGATTGAGTTTCAGTAAAATCTGTGGAGCAGGTAACTATTCAGTTAGTGCTCAATATAACATTTGTTTCTCTTACATGCACAGAACTGTACCTGGGTTCAGACGCCGGCTGCAGTTGGCTCCTGCTGACAGGTGACTGGCTGCTGTTTTTTGCAGGTGGTGGAGCCTTCTTCAAGAACCTGCTCCCTCCACCACCCAGAGAGCTCTGAGGTCTGAGATCCTGGCAGAAGAAAACAAGGAGGGCTTAGACAGCGTCACAGTCAAACTATACAGCATGCTGTCAAACTGATCCATTGCATTTATGTTCTGAACAATGCAGCATCAATTAGCAACGCCTTTTAAAGCTGTTCACCTTGGTAATATCCCCCTCTCTTCCCTGGGTCTCCCCAGCAGCAGCAGCAGCAGCACGCACAGTGTGAGCTCCATCCTCAGGAGCTAAGCTGACTGAAGACAGGTCACTCACATCTGAGAATGAAGTGTGTGCATTCGGGGGAGCAGATCTGGTTTCCACAGACCCACCCACAGAACCCTAAAGACAAGGAAGGCAGGTTTCTGGTGTAACATGTGTTACAACATCTCAAAAAGCAATGTTGCTTGAAACATGTTGCATGCACCCGTGATTTGGCTGTAAAGTGAAACATGTTTAAACTGACCGTGTGAAGCCGTGTTTTGGCTGTAACGTTAGACCCCTGCACGGACTCTGCGTCCCCTCTATTGTTCCTCCTCGCGGACAGCAGAGCCTGAGCTCGGTCCAGAGCGGAGCTTCGACCGCCCCGTTTCCACATTTTCAAACTGACGCTCTTCCTAACGCTACCTGGCTATTACTTAGCACACGTTGATACATTAACTTAAGTTACATGTGTACACGTTATATTACCCGTGGCTAACCAAGTTTCATTCGACATTGGAGATGGTAACATAGTGTTAGCTAGCTCGAGGATAAAACCATGTGTGCTAGCTAACGTTAACTAACGTTACATACGGTGCACTTAAAAACGTGTCTTATCACTTTTTACAATTTCACATCAATTAGGAAACACAAAACGGCACACAGTGTTTGCAACTTGTGCCTACTCGGTGCATAGCGACCACACGGGCGTCCCTTGTCTCTATGGATGAGCTTCCTGTGATCTTCTTCTTCTTCTGTTCCTTTCCGGCAGACTAGACACTGTTAGTGCATTGCTGCCTCCCACTGGTGATAGAGACAATTTTAGATGTTGATCTTCTTGAGAGACCCATCAGAGATTTTAAAGACAGTAGTTCAATTCCCAGGTTGTTTAACCCATGAATAACAGTCTCCTTTCCTCAGCATATCTCAGACAGTGCATGATGATATGTATAACCGACTCCTCTACTCCACATTCTCGACACTTGCCGTCTCTGTGTTTCCCCACCAGAAATAGTCCACTTGCCAGCCCGCAATGACCCAGTCTTAATCTGGCCAATTTAATTTGATCCCTCAGAGGCAAGTTCATTATATTCCCCAGGGTTAACTGATGGTTTGAGGTCATGTAACTTCCTCCCTCTGGTGTCTTTAGTCCACTCGTGCTGCCATTGTTGGGTCAGTCGTTCATTGATGATGCTACAGCACTCCAGTCCGTCGAATGGCACATTTTTCCTGCCTAAACTTTCCCTAGCAGCCTCATCAGCAGCCTCATTACCCTCAACCCCCACATGTGCTGGAACTCACAGGAAGCCCACACTACAACCCTGCCTTTCTAGCCTATAAACCACTGTTAAAATTTCCCTGACTAAGTTTGACCTTGCCCCATCTCTTTCTCACAATCTCGCCATCAAGCCAGACAGGGAATCAGCGCAAATAATGGCTTTTTCCTCCCCACCTTCTTCTACCCAGCGCAGAGCCCATAGTATTGCTACCAGTTCAGCTGTAAAAATTGAAAGACCATCAGGCAGTCTACGACACTGTCTTAAATGAATATGGGGAACATAGAACCTACTTTCCTGCTCTCGGGGTCTCTAGATCCATCTGTATAAATTTCTATGTAGCTATTTCATTCATTCCTAAGATGCTCTTGTAAATCTGTGTAACATTTCCTACTCTCCCTTCCTTTATTGAATAATTAATAGTTATGTCTACATCAGCCTCAGGCAATAATGAATGAGGGATAGATGGCCAACTACAGAATGCGCTATTTCCCTTTCATTAAGTTTAAGCTCTTGTACATACTGTATGTCTTAACGGAATGTAAAACACTATATCTATTAAGCCTGCGGAACCTCCCCTGCTTCCACTAGCAGCGACAGTATCAGCGTTGTCCGGGATGCCCCAGTACATATCCTCAAAGCCCTAGCTTGGACTACATCTAATTTATTAAGCGTGGATCTAGCTGCCGATCCATTTGCAAGACACCCGTAATCAAAAACTGATCTTATCATAGCTTTACAAATCATCAGCATAAGCTTCCTGTCTGCACCCTAAGAACACCCACCTCATAATATTGATAACCTTTTCTCACTTATTTACCCTTCCACCTACATGTTCTTTATATGTTAACTTTTTTATCCATCCAGACACCAAGAAACTTGACTCTCTCAAGAGGTTCCCCATTTCACTTAAGACCCTGACTGTCTATGATCCTCTTTCTGCCAAAAACCATATACTTTGTGTTTGTCAATGATAACCTCAAGCCCCACTTCTCACTCCAAGCCTGCACTGTAACCAAATCCCACTGCATCTGTTTAAATAAATACCCAGTAGTACAGCTTTTCCACATGGTTCCATCATCTGCGAACCACGATTGCTGAAATCCACTTCCTACCTCATCAAACATATTATTGACCATTGTATTGAACAGGACTGGACTGATGACTCTACCCTGTCGAGTCCCATCATCTACAATCACAGGGTCGGTAAAGCTCCCTCCCACTCTTACCTCAATACTCCGTAGCTTCAGAAAGTCCTTCATCCAATTGATCATTCTACCCCGAATCCCTGCATCATACAGTTTAATGACTACTCATGACTACTTTGCACAACATATCATGAGCCTTTTCTATATCAAGATATAGTCGTTATAGATATACGCTAAAACTGAGTCCATAGTTCCACGACCAAGTCTGAAGCCATTCTGGTGAGTGGACAAAAACCTTTTTTTTCCTAATCTGTATACTAACCTGTCAGTAACCATCCTTTCCATAATGTAAGAAATGACACCTGTGTGTGCAGTTGGCCTATATGATCCAGGTCTTTCAGCTTCCTTACCGGGTTTTAAAATTGGTAAAATAACTGCATTCAGTTGGAATCGATCCTGGATCAAGCATTAGCTCCCTTATAATTAAACTTTCTCTACCAACATTCCTATCACTATGCACTTGTTGGAAAGTCATAACCAACAGATCAGCCTTGTTTTTATAACTTACCACTTCATTGCTCCCTTCTACCAAAACAGGAATAGAGAAACCTATGAATTCATTAATTCATCCGTTGAATCATATTCCAAACCTGTTTGATAGTAGTCTCAGAACCTAAAGTACCACAGAACTTCTGCCAACTCTCTCTCTTCGCACACTTTTGAGCCTCCGCTCGCCTTTTCTTATATTCAGTAACAAGACTCTCAACAGGACGTCTGCGAAGCTGCCTATAAGCTCTATTTCGAACCCTCACAGCCTCATCACAGGCCTGGTTCCACCACGGCACTACTTTTCTCTCTTTTCTCTCACCCTTAATTTTAACGTCTTTTTCTGCTGCTTTCCTCACAACTTCACAAAAAGAAAAAGAAAGTTTACTCCACTGCCAACTTAACTTGCTTACTTAAAATAGGGAAGGGATCACTCCCTAAGATGTTGAGTTCCATAGGATCCCAACTCCCACACCGAGCAAGTTCACCTGACGCAAATGTTAAATCAATACATGACAAGCTCCCACTATTCACTTGAAACCTAGTTGGTCTTCCATCATTTAACACCACCAAATTACATTTATCTATAAAGTCTACTATCAAAGCCCCATTTCCATCTCTGATTCTACTGCCCTAAAGAGGATTGTGAGCATTAAAACCTCCTGTCCACACCACTGGAGGACTGACCTGATCCATTATTTCATCTAAATTTCTATCCATAGACAAAGATTATAGAAGTTAATCAATGAAAACCTACCTGCTGAGCACCTCAATTGCTACAAACCTCAATTGCTACACATTCAAGTCCTGAGGTTACATTTACTTGCCTATACTGAACAACATTTTTTAACAAAAATTGCACACCTTCCTCCAGATTAATTTCTGTCCTCACGTAAACACCGACCTGGTATCACAAAATCTAAAGTGGGTAATGTGCATACATGTCTCCTGTATGCTTATTAGCTTTGGTCTTTCTTTGAGACCATCCACAAACTTCTTTATTTCCTGTCCATTAGCTACCAAACTTCTGGCATTCCACTGCAGGATGCAAAACATTAATAGACTAACTATCAACCTCATCATCCTCGTCATCTTCCATTTGGTTTTGATTATTCTTTCCCCTTCTGTCTGTTGAGAACACATACTGTCTTCTTCTTCTTCCTCTTCTTCGCGTATTACTGCCCTCATCAAGAAGTCTCTATAATGATAATGTTATTGCCTCAACTTTTAATATATAGCCCTGTATTGTGTAAGTACTGTTATACTACAATCAAGCGGTGGTTCTCATTTTGACCCAAAATAGATTTAACTGAGTATGACCGAACTCCCAAATCTGATAATCTCTTGGATAGAATGCTCCTGTCTATATTATATTTGTTACATTCCAGTAAAACATGTTCCACTGTTTCAGAATTCCCACACTCACAAATCCCATTAGGATGCTTTCCAATAACAGATAAGGACTGATTCAACCCACACTACCCAAGTCTTAACCTACAGATTTTAACAAAATCTCTTCTGGATCCATAACAGTGCCTGACTTTTTTAACCTGAGATTGTAAAGAGTAGTAATGTCTCCCCTTGGTCTCATTGTCCCACAATCTTTACCATTCCCTTTCAATATTCTGTTTATTTTTTTATTTTAGTTCCACTCTTCCCAATGATATATTTATATCTGTCTCTAACTTCTCTAGGCTTGATTTTGCTAAACAATCTGCTACTTCATTACCTTCAACTCCATCATGCCCAGAGACCCAGCAGAACATAACATTGCTACCAATCTCTGAAATTCTAAATAATACAGCCAGTATTTCACTCATGATATCAGCACGGCCTTTTGCTTTACCGCCTTTCAAGGCCATCAGGTCAGCTGCAGAGTAAGAGCAGATTAGGGCTTCACTTATTTTCACATCCTCGATCCACCACATATGCACTAACAACAATAATGCAATGAAAAGAATTTAGTGCCCCATGTATGGGAAAAGGGATTAAACAAAAAGCGGCTTCACAGAGGCCTAACAGAGCCCAAAGAATTACCAGTAGCTATGTTGTCAAGACAGAACTAACGTTTGTAGTCTCTTGCTGATCCTAAGGATCCTAAGGTCTAGTTGAGTTATATACACCGCAAAACCTGCTCTCGCACTCTCTGGTTCCCTGCCATCATCTTTAAAAATGTTCAAATATGATCCCTTCGCACTGTTCGGTTCTTTTTCTTTTTCATCTTCTTTGCGGTTTTACAGCAGTTTGGCCTGCTAATGTTGCATTATTGTCGCCCTCTGGATATAGTCTTCCTCATTTTTAATGCACCTTTTTGAAAACGTAGAACTAGTCCTGTAATGTGTCATAAAACCAAATAGTCATGTCCTGCCCACCATGTCTCCTCTATACTTTACACTGCCTCTAATGCTTCTACTTGCCCTCTTTTCTATAATTGCGTGAGCTTCACTTATGTTTCTACTTTTTATTTTCTGCATGTTACAAGAATTTTTCTTTCCTTTTCTCCTTTTCTTGACACTGATCACTATCACCAGTTGGATGTTTTCAGATAATCAAAACTGTACTGTCAGCAGTGTCCAATTTCCTGTCTGCTTATTGTTAAGTGTAGTCATGCTGGAGTTTGTTGGTTATCCAGTTACTGTTTCCACTGTTGATTTGCTTTCAACACAAAAATTGCTTTTGCCAATTTGTATGCTTTTTCATTTTCAGTGATAGTCTGCTTGAATGTGCTGGCACCCGCATGAATGTGATATCTTTCCCTCAGCTGTTTTTGAATCAGTAGGCTAAACAAGAGTTCATGCAGTAAATCCTGATGATTAGTGGATGTGTCATGGTTGTGAATCTCACATAGGAACATTTTGGTACCTATTCAGTTCATTGCAATGACATTGGCACTGTAAACAGTCCAACTGTATGTATATTAAAATAATCCAGTTTTATTTTTATAATTCACCTAGTAACTGGGATCACTACTGCAGACACTGTTGCAAATGTATGTGGATCCTTTGATTCATTTGTAAAGATCTGTAAGTAGTCCATGTACTTACCGTCCTTATAACTGTAGGATTTAACAATCAAATTAGTGGCTTTGTTAATGTGCTTCAGCAGTTTCAGATCTACACTTGCTAATACACATTCAGGTTTAATAAGCTATACTATAACAATGACCATGATATGTTGGTGGAGATTAAGGCCTTTCAGGCAAGCTGTTTGGCTTATTATTGATTATCAGAAGAATCATACATGGGTAGAACATCAAGAAAACGCATACATGATTATTTGGCAATACAGTGACAACACAGAGTCTGGATTTATAACGCAAATGCAGCATTTCCGAACAGTGTAACAGCCTGCAGATGAACAACAATAGACAAAAACCACCTACTTGCAGCCAGCTGCTGAAGCAGTCCACCTACAATAAAAACACTCAACCATATCATTCTCACATACTCATCGTACTCCTCAGTCTATGAGAAGTCAGTTTTCCCATCATCTTTGAACTTGCCACAGCATTAGAGTCAGACATTGCCACTGTGCGAAACACTCAGGGGACCATTTAATGTTGTTTGCATCCTGCAGAGCCGGGTGGTTCAGAAGGTGAGCGTCTGAGTGCTCTGTGTCTGCACCTCTGTATAAAATCAATGACCTTGTTTTAGCTTTATTTTGCCAACAACAAGCTAAAGGAGCATGTCCCTGCTGTTTGCATTTCTCTCCCAGAGGTTGAGTCACCAGGCAATTCCTTCAATATGTTTTCATCATCCTGTCTTGCCGTTGTCCCTGTATTATTCAGTACATGTTGTTCTTGCCTCTTCTTGTACCAGAAAAGCTCCATATGATTCTACAGGGAAAGAACAGGTGAACAGTGGCGAGTTAGAAATCAATGACACAAAGAGATTGTTGTCATATCTCTTACATGTTTCCAAAATAAGTGGTTCCTGGTAGGGATGTCCCGATCAGGTTTTTTTGCCTTCGAGTCCGAGTCCGAGTCATTTGATTTTAAGAATCTACCGATACCGAGTCCCGATCCGATACTTCTATAATACTTAAAAAAAAGAATAAAGAAGAGCGAAAAAACAGATCCAG
>JAPMOB010237390.1:0-13134 GCA_029875015.1 Lepomis gibbosus
ATATTAAAAATAAAATGAATAGGAAAAAGTGTATGTGATAAAAAAAATAAATATTAAAAATAAAATGAATAGGAAAAAGTGTATGTGATAAAAAAATAAATATTAAAAATAAAATAAATAAGAAAAAGTGTATGTGATAAAAAAATAAATATTAAAAATAAAATAAATAAGTAAAATGTGTGTATGTGTTAAAAAAAATCAATATTAAAAATAAAATAAATAAGTAAAAGTGTGTGTATGTGTTAAAAAAACTAAAAGAATAAATATTAAAAAATAAATAAATAAATGAAACTGGACACGTCTGTGTGTGCGCCATAGGTCAGTAGTATGTAGAGATTATTTTGTCATAAAAAATACATAACTAAATAATAATTTGAGCGTACACTGGGAATGGAAAACATGCTTATGGATCTTTCATAGTGATTTGATGTAACATTATTATTTAGTCTTTTTTCTATAGTTACTTGTAGTTGGGATTTCCTGCAGTGTTTAAAGCAGAGATGGTCAAAAATACACACTTCTATGTATCATTAAAGGACGTTCCACAGGTTTAGGTTTGGACAGCAGGTGCCAACGTAGCAAAAGGTCTGTTTTCAAACAAAGAAACCAAGAAAGAGTCCTGCACATAACCCCAGCGAATGATTTTCCAAAGAGTTTTCACACTTTATCTTAAACAGGATTATAAAATGTGAGCACTGAGCTTTAGAGGTGCCGGCACTTTCTTCCCTTTGGACAGCGGGTACAATGAATTGTTTTTGTTTAGATACCGCTTACTGCTAAATTTTTAAAACCGCTCTTGAATCGCACCTGAACGCCACTAACACACGTTGAACTGTCGATCCTCCAGATGACAAGATGTGAAGGTCAATTACATCTTAAATGAGCCCCCACCACATCCACCTGTTGGCGTGTTTAGCTTGTCACACCTTCTTCCACTGTGTAAACTCTGCTCTCACACACCTTCATGTGTGTTTACAGACTGGCTGTAACATGTGCAAACACTGATCTAATCCACCTGCACATGCAAAGAACAAAACGTAAATGCACATGCGGTACACTCGCATGGAAAATACATCTGAGCACACATATACAGCACATGTACACACAGAGTGCTGTCAACCTGTTTTATACCTCATTTCCGCTCACCACCTCCCGTGTCCTGTCCTCTTTGTTTATTTAGTCGTAGTCTGACAATATCAGTTTTGAGTGGAGCAATCTCGGAGAACCCGGCCATCTGTCTCTGTGGCTGGGGGCCACGATGAAGTCTGTTCATCATATATTATCAATGCTCCTCAGCCCGGTTTGAATTCAAGGTTCAAGGATCAAGGATCAAGGATATCTCTCTTGTCCCCGTCGAGCAAAGTGTTGTGCAGACAGCAGTCCACACAGAGCGGTCACGACTCCAAGCAGTACCAAAATAGGCAAAAGAAATACACTAACGTTAAAAGACTACAGTTAAAGTAAAACAATAAAACAAAAGGATGGAATTGCAGTGAATTGTTTAAAAGCCCAGTGGCAGCTGGGACATATGAATTCCTAAATCTGTTTGTTCTGCATGTTGGCGTCTTGGAGTCCCAAGTCCGAACCTCATATAAATGCGGGAGGTTGTCCAAACTTGTGCCTGCAGTTTTGCAGCACACTTTGACGATGCTTGGCCGTCTGTTTTTGTTCTCAAGGTGGAGTGACCTGTACCGACCGACCAACGAGAAAGTTACAACAGATTCGATGAAACAAGATGAATGCATTTAAAAAAAAAAAAAAAGTGTTGTCAACGTTAAAACTCAGAAGCTTACGATGTTATATTTGATGTTATATTGCAGTTAGCAGCATTTTTCTCACATGTAATCAACTGGTAAATATCAAGAACACACAGCTCTACTAAGACTTCATCTACTTACATTTTCCCCAATAATTAAGACGTTTAGATGACATTGTTATAGTTTAGAGACGGGAATGTCGGTCTGTCAGTTGGACCACCACTTTGGTCCAGACTGAAATATACTAAACAAATAAAATATTTGTGCACATATTCATGTTCCTCAGATGACAAATCCTAATAACCTCCTGACTTTTTATGTCGTGCCAACATCAGGTCTCAATACTTTGCGTCTGAACACAAAACCCTGCAGCCTCAGCTGTACTTAACATGCTAGCCGGCCTTGCCACATCACAATGCACGCCTGTCCTCGCCAGAAAAACACTACCATAAGCCGACATTCTCTACGTGTGAGTAATCTTTTTGCCCGTCATATGTTTTCCCAACAGGTCCTCTTACCTGAATGACAACATAGGTCGATTGTCAAGTGTCCCAAAACGACATACGTATATGTCCGTTGGAAAGTCCAACGCCACCGTTCCCCAAATAAGACACATGAAAGCGTTTCTTTGACCGGAGTTCCACTGACTGATACCCCATGAAGTAGTTTGGTCAGGTTTAGGCAACAAAACCACAAGGTTAGGTTTTGGAAAAGATGGCGTTTTGGGTTTAAATGAGTACTTCACATAAGTCCTCTACGAAACGTTATTTAACTTGAGGGGGCTTTCACAGCCACCTTGTTTGATCAGGACTTTTCAGTTTCAGTCAAACAGACGAAATTTTGGCCAACGAAAAGAGGTAGCCTCGGTGCGGATCAAACTAAACCACGGTTCGGTTCGTTTCTGGTGTGAAAGCATTTTTTGGATGGTTCGGACTTTCAGAGTATTTACAGGAAGTTCGGCCGTTGCCTTGTGAACCGGAAACAAACAAATGCCACGGAGATATGTGTTGAAATACACAATCTCCCGTGACATCTTTTCAAACAGACGGCCGCTATAGAAGCACACTGCCACCCATCTGTGGTCTCTGCTCAAACGGAGGTGCAGAGGGATCGCTTGCTGTCTCCTCCTGTCCTGTCAGTGAAGTTATACTGTTCGCACCACCAGGACGTTTAACTGAGAATTTGAACTAGCCTTCAGTATAGCTGGTGCTGCAGGTAGTAATGCCATAAGAATAATAATAATAATATAGTGGCTCATTTTTTATTCATTCATTCTTGTCAAAGCTCTACGCTGAACTGGTTAATAAACCAATCAATGTCAAATACAGGGAGACGCAGCCCACATAGACGATGACGAAAGGACAAAAGTAAAGTCCTTTAGTGCGGTCGCAGGTTTGCAGTGTGAAGCCAAAGCAAAACTAACTGACTCTGAATGTATCAAAACATGCGGACATTCAGGTGTGAAAGCCCCCTAAAACATGTCACCTTTGATTTTCTGAGTTTACCCGGTCCATCCATCCACAACCTTGTCCCTCTTTATACGACGTCGCATGCCTTCTTCTGCCACTAGAGGTCACGGCGTAACAAAAATAAGTGTAACAAGCTGCCTATACGGACGTATTTTTGGCGAGGACGGGCTGGTTGTCCGGTAGATCCAGAACCAGCACCGAGGTCAGAAAACGCTCAGTAATTCATTTGGAAGGCAGTGACCAACGACATAGAGCAGTTAGCCCAGGAAATCATCTCATGTCCCTGTGTGGGGGCGCTGAGGTCCTGAACGACGTTTGTACAGAAGCACGGTTGAACCATTTTGTTGTAAACTGGCAGGTCTCTCTCTCTGTCTGTCTCTCTCTCTCGCTCACTCTCATTCTTTATGTGGTCATTACATTCTCATTTCTCTGTGGAAACACCTCTCACTCAAAACACAGTCAGGATTCGTATGAAAGCGAGACTCTGACGTCACGTTATCCTTTTTTTAACAGCAGCTTTGCCGTGTCATGTTTGCTTTAGATAACATGTTCTCTGATCCTGTTTGTGTGACTCTTAATTTCCTGTTTGGAATAAAAGCATCAGTGACATCGACTCACGGGAGGATCAAGTTACGCTCTTTCTTTCTATTGTCTTCTTTCACTTCTCTCTCTTTTTTTTTTAGCTCGTGGCCCTCCCTCTCTCTTTCTCTCTGTCCGCTGTGACTTAATGAGTTTCGTAGTAATGGCTTTGCATGTGTGTCTCTCTGACAGGTGAATGGACGGTTCCACGGAATGAAACACAATAGAAGCTAAATAATTACCTACTATGGAAACTCTGGACAAAAGACACCGCGTGCCTCTTTTATACAAATAACATGGTGTATTTGTGTAACCGGGACAGTCTTCTGGTCTCATACACACCTATAATCAGAATCACACATTAATCTGACAGCCATCAGAGATCCCACACTCCCACACAGGTAATGCGAATGCTTCGGATTGGAACTACTCGATTAATCAGCTCTATTTCCCCCCCATGCTTCTGAATATCAGTGGTTCTGAANCTTCCTCAAGAGGCCCGTAAATCAGAAACAATCTAAACTCTGGTACTTCTTCTGCTAATTCTTCTTTCAGTCTTGAAATCCAAAAAGCCGGCTAACTGCAGTCGGCGTAAATCATTGCTGCTGCTGCTCATTTTATGAAGCCAATCAAGGCTGCAGCGGCTCTTAGCTGCAGGATTATTACTCCTGCCTCTTAGTGCATTGAATGGGAGTGCTGGGACATAAATGCATTCATTAAGCTGAAGATGTAATGCCCTGCACTACGGGTGATGAATGTGTCAGACTTTCACTTCTTGCTTATATTTGTGCATGGTTGAGCACACAAACCGCTCTCACTCTGGTTATACGTACTTACATTAGATGTTAGATCATAGATCTGGAGAAGGAGGTGGAGAGCGCTGTCCTTACACGCTGGTCCAGAATCTCCCACAGGTTTGAAACTGGGTTGAGATGTGCTGACTTCATTTTCAAACTCACCAAACCGTTCGGTGAGCGCTGGTGCACCAAAGCATCTGCATTTGATTTGCGTCACCTCTCTTATATTCAGGGTTTTCCTAGGGCTGGACGATACGGCCAAAAATGTTACCGCGATAAAAAGTCTCATATCTTTGGATATCGATAATCATCACGATAAGTATCGAACCGTTATATCTTTTGAGTTTAAAGGCTGATTTTTGCTCCTCAGTGAAAGTTGAAGAAACCCGATGGTTAATTTTAGTTTAAACTTTTCTTCATGGTCAGAACGTGACAAACATTTGATTCCAAACAGTGGATCACTTCACAAATCTGGGGGAGAACATTTATGATAAAATCTTTTTCAACAAATGTGCACGAGTAAAATTAAGTGAAAGCTTTTTTTCTGTCCTTTTTCCTCAACAAAATAAACAACTTGGTAAAAAATTGAGTCCTAATTTGTGTTGTTCAAGTGAATCAAATCAAACATTTATTGAATATTTATTGAACATTTGTTATTGAAAATAAATTATATCACGATAATTATTATTGTTATTGTTTTATTGTCCAGCCCTAGGTTTTCCTTTCATTTGTCAGCATCTGTATGTTTAGTTTGTTTGTTTGTTTATTTAAAATGGACGGTGCACATTAATGTCCGAAATGATCCAGAGCAGCTGTGCAGAAGAGTTTTCTCTGGAGTCCCTGGCAGGTTGACAGAGGGAGACGTCTGTACCTGAGAATTTTTTGTTTTCTCATTTGCAACAACAACCTGACCTCTCCGTTTGGGATAAGTCACGTTGGATCATCTGCGTGTTAACATTTCCACTCTGAAGCATCTTGATGCTGATTGGCCAACACGTTTACTTTCCCCTTTAACTTTCTGAGTGAAAAGTTTGTTTACTTCTCCGACAGTTTTGAGTTCTCAATCGGTGCCAAGGTCTGGAAACGAACTCATTCTGCTCATTAGGAATGAACGTTAGCCAGCCTGTACTGCAGTACTGACGCACACACACACACGCACACACACAAACAAACACACACTTCAGATGTACATGTTCATGACGGGAAAAGTGAGTGTGAGCAGTGATTTACACTAACAACTCACTCAATATATAATAGCTCTCAATGCATGCCTCTCCCCAGACACCCATCGCTCAGTGTGTGTGTGTGTGTGTGTGTGTGTGTGTGTGTGTGTGTGTGTGTGCGCGGAGGCCTAATGGAGGCCAATGGGAGCTGCAGTGTTTCCTCTGAAAATGATTTAATTACATTTGCAAAGTGGATGAGTCTGGAGGGAGTGTTTGCTGCGTCAGGGCTCTAACACACACACACACACACACACACACACACACACACACCAGGAAGAGAAACAGTCTTTCAATTAGTCTGATTGGCCGCCGCTGCCTGAAGTCTGGAGGCAGTGTTTTATTGGCTCTCTTGTCCCATCTCTCTCTCTCTCTCTCNCTCCTGCTCTTCTTTCTCTTTTACTTCTTTTTCATTTATATTTTTCTTAATCTCATTTTCTAGATTGCCGTCCTCTTTTTTTTTTTTTTTTTTTTACATCCCTTCCTCTTTATATCTTTTAATCTTTCTCTCTGCATACCTCTCCTTCCCTTTCTCTTAGTCATCTCCCTTCTTTTCTGCATTCAGTCCTAACTGTGTAATATGATTTGTAATAATGTGAGGTGGTGCTTTTTTAATAGAAGGAGGCGTATATAAGCAGGTGTTCGCTTTGCTACTTACATTTTTTCTTTATAAGAAACATCTATGTGCAGCCTAAAGAGGACGAGCTGTTCATCACACCAGAATATGGACAGTGTTAGACGAAATGAACTTCTGTATTTGTTAGCTACTCTTAGAGCCTTAGTCCTGGTGCACACCAGAGGACTTTTTAAATCTTATGCCATCCATCCATCCATCCATCCATCTTGATCCGTTTATCCGAGGTCGAACGTTACCTCAGACAGAAACAAACATGGAGGCAGACTGTCGTCATCAGCTGGTTGACCTTCTGTGTTTTGCACAGAAAAACAAAAAAAGAGAATCAAACTGTGGATGAACTCGAGGCCGAGAAGAGAGAATCAGCAGGTTTATACATTTTATAGCGTGAGCAGATACAAAACCCGCTGGTGACGCTGTCGTTGGCAGTTGTAGGTTTCTGATTGGAGGCTCCTTGATTTCAGATCTTTACAATTTGAGATTGGCCTCTGGTCCAGTCGGTTATGTCTGTAAACGCCTCATTCTACAGGATCTTTTGGGACGTTAATCGGTCCTGACCAACCTCGGTTCGGGAACGCCCCTGCGATTGTCTGGACGGACGAATCTGACCCAAAATCGGCCCAAATGATCCTCTAGTGTGCGGCCGGCGTTACCAGATGGTGGCATTAGAGAAAAGGCATCATCAAAATCAAAATGGATCTTCCTCTTATTAGCATGAAAGCGCTCAGGAAATTTCAGTCCATGTTTCAGATTATATCTTTTGAGTAAACGTTTTTGTAGTTCAGTCCAGCTTAAGGATGGTTTCCAGAAGGAGGAGCCGTCGTCCTCTGGGGAGCATGAATGTGCAGTGAAGTTCGTTCGTTAGTAGTAGTGGAAGTCTTTGCCTCAATATGTAAGAAATCAGCTGGTTGATATTTAATAAAAAGCTTTAGGATTCATCCTCTGGGCAGCATGAATATCCACAGTAGATTTAATAGAATAGTTTTCAATAGATTCTTTGTCACAGAAAATTTGTCTGTGACATTACACGAAAGACTAAAGGCTAATATTGACTTCTACATCAAATCTACGCCGTGGCCTGACGCACACCTGCCCAAAGATGTGACTACATGTTGCAGGCCTGGTCCTCTGGGGACCAAAAGTAATATCCACGGCAACATTCATAGAAATCATCTAAATGTCGTGTGAATTTTAAGAATACTTTTTGAAATGTCGCAAAAAAATATATATATTGAGAAATTGCGAAATCTGTTTCCATCAGCTGGTTTGGAGCGAATAAACCAGGCTGCGGCGAGCGTCGTTACGTCAGTAGTTGATGTTACACATGGCTGTAATAAACAAGGCTGGGTTCCAAACCAGAAACAAAACCAGCCTCATGAACCTGATGGACACTGGATCTTAGGAAAATGGAGAGAGGTCCTCAGAAACGTGTTTCAAGCGGGCAAACTGCTTCCAGCCGTGTCTCTGCACGTTGTGGGAATATCCGGTGTTATGCCGAGTTTTGCATGCACATTCAAATAATACTTTTCAACGCTATAATTCCTTTGCGGGGTTGCTTTGCTTAGTCTTCTCTGCTTGTAGGGCAGAAAACGATGTAAAACTGTGATTTTTGGCAAACATTCGGTGTCTCATTGCGTGAAATGTTTTCTGTAAGAACACTTCGCTATTAGAAACTTTAAATTGGAGGAAACTGTGTTGTAAAGCATCAGTTATGAAACGTCAACATTTTCTGCTCAAAGTATCTACATTTTAAGTTTAAGGAACTTGTGTGTGTGTCTCTAGGTTCTGGGATTACAGTAGGAACCAGCCTCTTCTGGACACGGTGGAACATCACTCAGAGTTTGTCTGTGGACTCGACTTTAACCTGCACGTCCCAAACCAGGTAACACACACATACATTCAGTTGTCCTGAGAGTGTAGTTTGAACATCCTGCTTTCGTTTTACTTGACCAGTTAGTTGTCTGACCTTAAAGGTGAGTGGACATAGTAGAGACATGACCTTCAAGGCGGAGCTCCTTAGAAGGTGCTGTATGTTCACATACTTAAAACATGGATACAAGCAGATAAATTTTCCTTTTCCGGATGTCTTGGCTCACTCTTAGGGACGTGGAGAGGAGCTCACATATCTGGGTGGAAAGGAACCTGTAGAGATGGTTGATGAGCCTCGGATGATGGATGATAGCAGGTTTAGAAAGAAATGCGTCACTCTGTGTGCACATGAGCAGGCCGAGGTTAACCCTCACAGTAACACGGGGCTGTCAGCGAGCTGTGTGGTCGAATGTGTCGGGGGCAAAGAAGCAGCGAATTGAAAAGGCCGCTCACGTCTCATCCGGTTTTTCAGCCAATTTGGACTCACACAGTCTGCCAAAGGGGTGAAAATGACAACCAGCAAAGTTAAGCTTTATGGCACTTGAATTATGCGTGGGGAGAAAGTGACGGAAAAAAACCGAGACAGGGATCAACGTTTGGGAAATGAGTGTTGAATCCCGCTCCGGTTGTTTGATGCAGAAGGAAACACCAAAGCCTGAGGTTATCACTCGTTACTGCGTCATTTTTAAAACTCAAGGAAAGTTATGCTTCGCATGTTTTAGCCCATTAACTGTAAATGGTGCGTCCATCACTTCTGACCATTTTCCAAAGCGTACCATTAGTTTTGAGATTGATTTCCTTCCTTCAGGGTAGCCATCAGATTCAGTTCATTTCAGTAACGCTTTGAATATCAACTTGCAGAGCCAGGTTTGAAAACTGGACCGCCAAAACCTTTTAAATGGGACATCATTCATCAATAAATCGTACTTCTCCCATCAGCCTCTTTGGGACTGTAATTATGACCCAGTGCCACAGGAACCATATCGTGGGGGGAAAAAAAGATGGTGTAAACGCACAAGAAGACACACATATTATTAGCTATTTTTAAGATTTAAACTACATTTGTGAGGTATTTTTAAAAATGGACGTCTTCGGTTTGTGGACAATAAAAAAAACTATGGAATTGAACCAAACAGGCTTTTTACTGCAGAATTACTTTTCCGTGAAGCTCTCTGCCTCTGCTTTACACTTTCACTACAAAACTTGATTTCCTTAATATGCATCAAGAGTTTTCACTCTGAACCAAAAATAGCCTGCTGGAAAATCAGAGTGAGCACTTTTCCAGGACGCAGACAATGACAAGGTGGATGTGCGTACGTGATAACGCCTCTCAAGCCGGAGCTTGAGCCCACAACGTCACGGTAAACAGTCAGTTTCCCACAGCAACCAATCGCAGAGGGCAAGCTGTCCTGACTCCGAGTCCCCCCCCCTTTCTCTTTCTGACCGTGGTCGAGCTGCACGTACGTGTTTGTGTCTGTAACACAGATGCAGTAATGAGCTGTATTGTCCCTGCCGTCGATGTTTGAGTGTGTGGGAGGAGGCAGCAGCAGTAATGAGCTGCATTGTTGGTGTACGTTGTTATCAGACATGTCAGCAGGCTGTAAAAATAACACACTGTGACAGGGTTAAGGACAATTATGTGAACACCGAGCAGACCAGATCTCGGCCCACCTTCTCCACCTTTGTTTCTCTCCGGTATATTTTTTTTCCCAACTCCATCATTTTTAGGTCTAAAAACCGTCTCTGAGAATCTGTCCTGGCGAAGTCCCTCTGTAGGGATAACAATTAATGATATACTAATATAACACATGCTCAGGTAATTCCTAGTGGTATTGGGATGATAAACCAGAATTTCATATCTATTTTTATGTAATAATTAGTGCGGGGCAACTATTAAAATTTTGAATCGTGATTTTTAATCGCATTGTTCCACGCAAAATTGAATGATGGATTCTAAAGTTTGATTTAAATGTACACAAAAGTGCAATAACATGTGGTTTGTAAACACTTTAAACAAATAAGGAGCTTTTTCCCCGAAGAATTCCCTTTACACAGCAGCAATAAAATATTTCTTGGAAAGCTCAAATTAAACATCAAATCAAATATCAAACCAAAGCTGTTTGACACTGCCAGGGAATTAGCTTTTATCTAGCTTGGTAAAACAAGTTTCCATCAGAGTCCAGTTTTCTTCTTTTTTTTCTGAGCAGAAACATTTTTCTTTTATCAGGGAGCAGCAGAAACAGTCTGTGTTCAGCAGCAAGTGTCCCTGTTACAGTGAGGTGAAGTGATCGAGCACGCCCGCCCGCTGCAGAAGTAGAATTCTCTTGAACTTTTTGTACGCGGCGTGCAGCACGAATCAGTGGAAGAGAGACTGATCCTCGCTGTTTGAGAGTCTCCAGAATTCACATGGCAGAGCGTCACCGCAGAACTAAATGCAGGCCTATCAGGTGAAGTTATGTATAATTTTAATTTAAGTTAAAAAGGCCACGGCTGTGTAGCGCACAGAAGCTGTTGCCGTGGTTACTATCCACATAGCGCCTGCAGTTGTCTCCCTTTCTGTTCAGCTGAGAACCTGCTGAAGCCTCGCCGCTGCTTCGACTGTAGGCCCGTGTGCATTCAGAGCCAGCGAGCAACGGACTGCGTTAGCGTGCGATAAAAAAACTTGTCTGCGCTAATTAAAGTATTTTGCAGTGGAGACGAAGGCTAAAAGCCAAATAAATCTACAGTCACAGTGTCCTTTTCAGGTGTCTTTTTTTAAGCCTGGCTGTTATTACTGGAACTCTGCTGGACCTAATGGAACCGCCTGTTGTTCCTAAAAGATTCAACACTTTGTTTGTACATATGTTTTTTACTACGGCTGAATACTGAAGAAATATAACTGTACAGAAAATACAGACGTATATAAAAGTATCATGTATATGCACAGTGTGAAAATGTAAAACTTTGTCTATACTCTACAAGTGT
Source organism: Lepomis gibbosus (assembly GCA_029875015.1). Taxonomy (NCBI): domain Eukaryota; kingdom Metazoa; phylum Chordata; class Actinopteri; order Centrarchiformes; family Centrarchidae; genus Lepomis; species Lepomis gibbosus. The sequence continues at coordinate 11,290 of JAPMOB010237390.1, forward strand.
GCGCTTGTTTCTCTGTTGGGCTGCAACTAATTATTATTTTCGTAGCCGACTAATCTGATAATTATTTATTAGATTAGTCGATTAGTCAGGATTATTTTGCTTTGGAACTTTATAAAATAAAAGCAAATTAAAAGCAAGTACTATAACCTCAACTGCACACTAACAAGGTCTATTTAGAGTAATAAAGCAAGAGCCCCCTTTCGTACTACGTCTGTAGTTTATTTTTCAAAAGTGCTTCTAAGTTTTATAAGGGGAGAATGTTCTGCAGGCTACAGTACGAGCCAGATGTTCCTGGACTTTGAAACTATCTTACAGTTGTGGCCTTTCCTCCGACGTTGCTGCTGCAGTGGTCTAACTGGGACCAGTAGGCGTTTTTCCTGGAAATAGGTGCCAGGCACCACGTGGTTAATAACGGGCTGCTGTTATCTAAACACAACAACCATGAAATATGTCAGTGGGGAGATTATTCAGTCATTTTGAATCAGCTGAACTTCAATCAGCCGTCCTCCAACGTGGCCGCCGTGAGGACGTGCAAGGCCATGCACAGTTTTAGGTGGCGTGGTCCGAGAGGCGGCTTCCTGTGCAGTTAGTATTAGGTTTTTCGGTCCGACTGCACTCATCTGAAATGCAGTTAAGAACTCAAAATGAACTCATCATTTCCATAAACATGGCTGCCTGGTCTAATAATCCTGACATCAGGCTAATCTGCTGGAAACCTCACTGCGTTATCCGTCCCGCCACGAGAGATGAAACTCCTCAGCTGTTCTTCTTCACAGATTCTGGTCTGTTCTTGTTCTCACCTGTTTATTTCTCTACATCAGTGCTCTTATCTCCTCTCTCTTCACTTCCTATTTCCCCTCTCGCTCTCTCACACACACTCTACCTGACTGGTGCGGTCTCCGGTCTTATCACGGCGAGTCTGATGGATCGCCCTCCTCACAGCTCTGCAGGCCAAACCAAACACACACACACTTACACACAAATGAAGCATAGCTTTGCTTTGTGGGTGGGTATTATGTGTGTGTGTGAGAGAAAGGATGAGGTGATAGATCATAAAGAACCGCAGGGTGACAGCCGTTCACAGGTCTGTTGGTCATTTTGTAGAAATCCCTTCTTACGTACATGATGCTGTGGCACAGTACTACTACAGTCACAATATACAGCAGCTTTACGGCCTTTTACATACACGTGATTTCAAGTGCGTTGAATTGGTATGTCATTTAAATCCTTACTTTACCCTATGACTGTGTTTGATAGGGGCAAAGCACGTTATCATCAGCATAAAGATACAAGATGGAGTTTAGCACGATTGCTAATTTACATCCGTAGGGCAGGTAACTAAAACATTTCAAGTGACATTATACAGTATATAAATATACAATACACAAGTAGAAAGGTGGTGTTGTTGGAAATGATCTGCTGCTGTTCTATGTTTTTCTTATTGTGAACAAATCTTTAGGTTTTGGACTTTCAAAACAAGACAGAATTTGAAGAGGTAATCTTTGGCTCTGGTTTGGTTCTGACTTTCTGACAATTTAAAGACTAAAACAGTTATTCGACTAATAAAGAAAATGATTGGCAAAAGAAAAATAATTGTTGGTACTGAACACTAGTTGCTAGTTTGGATTTTCAAAAGAAAAGCGCTGAAAAACTTTGGTTTAGGTCCGTTTCTTCTGCCGACCTGAGCAGACGACGACACCTCTTTTTCACGTTGTTACTGGTGACTTGTCCCTCAGAGCAGTGTTACCATGACAGCTCAGCCGAGGCGTGCGTGCCTTTTCTCTATGAGCTCATATCTGCCACAAGCTTATTAGTGTTTTAATTATTGTTTCATCATGTAATTAC
>JAPMOB010237391.1:0-12952 GCA_029875015.1 Lepomis gibbosus
AGACCACAAAGCAGAGAATGTTTCAGGGCGGGGTTATCTATGATTGACAAGTCGTTACCACGGCGACCTGTCAATCAGGCCAGAGCCGACTCGTACCCTCGGCGCCGTTGAAAAAGCTTGTTAGGGGTCGGCTGTTCACTTTCTCTGGCGCCCTATCGGCCAAACTCGAGGCTTCAAAACGGCGGTCCACAAACCAACGGGTGACGTCACCATGACTACGTCCATTTCTTAAATACAGTCTATGACTTTAACAGACAAAACTAAACATATTTAAGGACAAAGAACGACAAATGCAGAGACAGGAAGTGATAAACTAAAACTGGAACTACAAAGAGCTAAACTCTAAAAGTCTGAAGCTGAGCGTCGTGCAGGAGTGAGCAGCAGAAAATCTTTTCACACCTGAGAGGTTGACTTTATATCCTCCCCCGGCGGCCGCTGTACTCACCTGTGCAGACGGAGGCACATTTCCTGCCTTCTATGTCGTGACTCTGGGTCTATTGATTGTTTTATCTGCTGCACGCCGTTGAACAAACACACATCGACCTCTGTGCTCAGAACGTCCATCCATGCATCTGCAAATGTTTTGAATCGATTGGACATGTGCTCCGGCTGCCGGCTCTGGTTCTCTCTCAAGCCAACTTTCCGCTCGCTGTTTGGGCAACTCAGATTTTTAAATGACACAAAGTGAAAAACCTCCATCAGTCTGATTTCATGCGGCTTTTTTGAGACTGGATGGTCCAGGTTGAAAGTGTGTGGTGCATCTTAAAAGCACAGCCCGTCCTCACCAGAAATCGACAGCATCGGTCGATCCTGCAGCTTTTTACGACCCATATTTACATTAGCTGTTAGGCAGGAGATGTACGTGTAGCATAAAGCAGCCCCTGCAGGGTTTCCTTGTTTTGTGGTTGTTGTAAATGCCTGATTTTGCGGTGACTCTGTGATGAACTACATTTACATTAAGCCATGTTTATTTAAAACAACTAACTTTGATTCTTTCAGCACTTGATGCAGCAGCCTGTGTCTCAGTGTTTTGTCTCGTCTTACGTCCTCCACACGATTCTCTCTGCATGTTTTGTGGTGGAAAAGTGTAATAAGACGAGTTACACTGTCGTAAAGAGGATCTAGATACTTTGCTGTTATTTTGCAGGCGAATGTGAGATGTTGGCTCCCAGTGTTGGTCAAGTTACCCAGGAAATGTAATAAATTACTTTTTACTCCTTAAAAAGTAATAATACTTTACTAATTACTGGGTATTAAAATTAAGTAGTTAGTTACTGTATGTCTACCCCATCCGGTTCAGCAGCTTATTTTAGAAATGAATCCACTTTACTGGAACAATAATTTTACAAAACATAACGTTTGGCCAAATGAAATAAAAAATAAAGCAAGTCTTTCTGACTTTTGAACTAAAGTTTTTCTGCACATGCATGTATAAGAGCAGTATTCAGTGTTTATACCAAACACAACACGACGCTCTCGCCCGACGAGCATCATCACTGGCAGTAGTAAGGGCGGGAACCTCCGGGCACCTCACCGTTTGATTACGAGTCAGAGCGCCACGATGCGCTCATTAAATCATTACCGATGCATCTTGACACATCATTTTTTTCTCTACAGGCTTTCTGGATAATTACTAAGCATTTAATTAGCTTAAAAGGACTCGTTTACACCCCTAATTTACTTCATTAACCTCGACGGCCCCTCATTTCTTTAACAACCAAAAAGAATTAGCAGGATGTACAAGGCAGAGCTGTGCACCACTTTAGTCTGAGCTTCTACATTTATCTGACGCTTTTATCCAAAATGACTTACAATTGCTATACATGTCAGAGGTCGCACGCCCCTGGAGCAAGTAAGGGTTAAGTGTCTTGCTCAGAGACACAGTGGGGATTGAACCCGGGTCCCTCACACCAAAGGTGGGCGTCTTAACCATTGCGCCATCCCACCCCTACCTTCTCCCTTCTCAACCCTTGACAAGTAGGTAAGTTAGTAATGACATACAGCGGAGCTAATTAATATTACGTTGTAACATTACATAACAGCCAAAGAACGGGCTGTAGAGGAGAGACGTCAGCAAGCGCTAACCGCTTTCGCTTTTCCAGCAACTACTTTTATTAACAGACACACTGTGACCTACGCTGCACGTTTACCACCAGACTGAAACTTACTGCTGATATTGTTCTCTTTGAACTTCGGTTGGAAGTCCAAAGTTTGCAGACGACAGTGTTCTTTTCATCTTAGACTGTGACACAATAATGGTGACACTTACAGCTGTGGAAAGGTTGCTCTCTCCTTCGTTCTCCGTTCGTTCCTTTAGCTTTTCTGCTAACAGCTGACACGACCGACATGAGGTCCGGCTTCCGGACCTGAACTACCGCTGATCTGCATGTCAAGGACAAGGACAAAACAAGTGGCGTTCTGGTAGCACAGCCTCACTTAGATTAGTAACTATAATAATATGACTGTTTTAGAAATAGTAATCCCTTACGCTACTAGTCACGGGAGAAAGTAATAATATCACAGTACCATATTTCTGTATGATACAGCTTAGTTAAAAAAATTCTTAAAGAGGTAACAAACATAAATTATATCATGTTATCTAGTCTGTTGTAATGTCTACCATTTCACTTGAACGCAGCACAAGATGAAACATCGCCTTCTCGCAATGTTTTGATTACAGTCGGGTTAGCTTAGCCACAGCCGTACAGAGCGTGCACCTGAACCAGCTGGACGGTGGCCTGGAAGTGCTTCCTGTGGCCTCCAGTCAGAGAAAAGTAGGTTAACGTGACGCCTTAATGTCACAGTGAAACTGGACGTCGGTGGCATTTAGATGACATTTCAGTCCTTGATGCCTTTGCTTCCCACAACGTCATGAACATAACACATGTAACTGTCCTCATGCGGATGCAGGTGTCAGCTCGATGGATCAGCGTCGGGAGTCGAGCTCCCTCTTCCATGAATCAGAACAAAAGGAGATATAAAACATACCCGACAACAGATGTAAATTCAAAACCCTCCCTAGAATTACATAGAATATTGTGTTATTATAATATTACATATTTGACTCTGTTATCTGAAGCATTTTCAACTGCGTGGTGTACTTTTAAGAGCCGGATTTTTACAGCAGAAAGACCATCAGAGCGAGAACATTTACTCAAGTACAAATTCGAGGTGTTTGTACGATCCTGGAGTATTTTCTTTTCATGCCACTTTCTACTTCTGCTCATCTCTGCTTCACTACATTTTTCTGACAGCTTTCAGCTACCTTACAAAGTCAGAGTTTTACACACAAAACACATGAAGAGTTTATAAAATATGATTTTTAGTTATAAATTAAACTAACAGTTTATACAACTGAAACATTAAGAAAATTAATTGGCAACTATTTTAATATTTCAGTCAGTCATTTTCATGTAAAAACATTTCATGGTTTGCTCCTTTTCCTTTGAATTAATAATAATATACTAATTAATAAATACTAATAGTACTAATAATACTAATTAAACTAATAATGTTGAGGTTTGGACAGAACAAAGCATTGTGAAGAAGTCACTTTGGTTAACTTCTGAGTAACATTTCTCACAATTTTCAGAGGTTTTACAATCGATTCATGTAGAAAATAATCAGAGTAGATTAATAATTAGAAAATAATTAGAGTAGCAGATTAATCCATAATGATAATAATCACTAATAACAGTCTTATACAAAATAGTTCAACAACCACAGCAGTGAAATCATGCTCTTACATGAATGCATGAGGAATAATAATCTAGTTAAATAATATACACTAGAGCCCGACCGACTTATCGTACTTAGATACTTGCTTCCACCGGAGGGCGCTCTGCAGCTCCTCTGTTAACAACACTGCGGCCCCACAGAACAAAACATCGGCTGACAGCAGTCTACTGTCGCTGGACCACATTCTCTTTATACTGCATCATGTCATGGTACCTTGGTATGTTTTAACATTTTAGGGATAATCTTTGTTTATGTTATGGATTTCTGAAACTAAGGGAAAAACAGTATCAGCCGATATTTTAAAATCCCATATCGGTCAGGCTCTAATACACACAGTCTAGTATAACAGTCACAGGACAGTGAGTACTTTTACTTCTAATACTTTAGAGTTTGTCTCCAGTCTTAAAGACTATAAGCAGACTATTTAACTAAAATTTCAAAACCATGACTCCAGTTTTCAAACGCACACCCATTTCTCTAAACTCTAAACACAAACGCCTTCATTTCTCACTGCCTTCACCATGCGGTCACTGAGAAAGCACTGACATTCGATTGTGTTGAGTCAATCAGCTCAGTTAGCTCACAGCTACCAGGTGGAAACACAAGGAGGCACGATGGATAACACGCCAATCAGAAGCTTCAATAGAAAGATACAAGGAGTTCATTCAGGTTTGGAACAACGGATCCAGAGAAACCTGAAGGAGGAGGAGGCGGCATAGTATGGGGACAAAGGAAGAGGTGAAGGAAGAGAAACAGTAGGAGTTGGAGATGAGATAGGAGGAAGATGAGGAGGTGAAGACGAAGGTGAAGAAGAAGAATCTCTGTCCCAGACCAAAGACGAGACGCTGGGGCAGAATACATGTTTGGTGTGTTGTCCTGTACAGCACGCTGTGGAAAAACACTGTGTGCAAATGTGGACACGCTTACATTTGTTCTTTCTTTTATCGTGTTCATCGTGTGAAAAGGTTTCTGAGGGGGGAGAACCACAAGCACCATCACTAATAACCCGTTTTGTAGTATTGTTTTGAATTGATCTCACACTGTGTGGTAGTGTGTGTGTGTGGTTTTGAGGGGTTGTGTGTCCTGTCTGAGGGCAAAGTTTGGTTTTTCAGCAGGATTGAATGGCTTCATTTTGACGTTTGGGGAATCGGGTGAGAAGTTTGTGTTTAGAGTTTCGAGAAAAAGAGGCGTCATTTCAACAAATGTGTTTAAGCAATCAAGAAAACCTGTAAGTACATTATGATTATACTTTTATTTAAGTAACATTTCCAATGCAGTACTTTAACTTGTAACAGATGCATTCACCCCTGCAGGCAGATAAAACCTCGTCCTGAAGGGCCAAAAAGTTTGGGAACCATCGCCCTAAGGGTAGTTTTATTCCTGGAGGTGACGAAAGCAGACATTCTGGTTTCCATTGAACTGTAGTGACATGAATCTGTTCCTTATTGTGTTGGAGCTGCCGGACTTTCCCTGAGGGCCTCTTGTTTGTGGTCCACAGCTGCGGTGTTGATCCGCTGATCCAGCAGCAGGTTTTTAAATCCTCTGCAGACGTTCAGTGTTTCGGCTCCCTGTCATTATGGCCGTCACGTCACACATCCATCCTGTGTTTTGGTTAATGTGTGTATTCTACATGGCAACAGCAGGGCGACTTTACACGGCTGATAAGGTTTGACGTGAATTTCCCAAACAGAACGTGACAGACTGTTTAAATTAAATTTTAAATACAGTTCATGTGTAAACACTGAGTCAGAATATCACTCAGAGAGACAACAGAGACTGAAGGAAGGAAAGACTGATTAAGATGGAGGTGGTTAGCGGAAAGGCTAATTCAAAATGTTAACATTGCTCTTAATTTGTAATTTTGTATTTGTAATGTGTAATTATGTTCTAACATTCGCTAACCCGCAACATAAAATATTTTTATTGATGAATTGCAACATTTCACAACTTCAATAATGTGCCGTTTCAAAATGTCAGTGTTTCGAAACGCTACCGTTTTATGGGACGTTGCATATTTACTGTCTCTAACTCGACCGCGGAGCCCTAAACGTCTAGAAATGACGCCAAAGGGCTTTGACCAAGCGTCAGTACGTGACGAGTCGGGAGTGAGAACGTGTTGCAACCCTCTCGGTCTGCGTGGGTTTGAAACATCGCTGTCGGCTACACGTGCAAAAAATAATTCCACAGTTCGCTCTGAGCGTCTGCTTTGTCGAAAGCTGTGGAATCGAACACCGGCGTCCTGAGTGAAAGTCCAGTTTCTGACCCATCTGTTCTCCACAGACACCTCCTCACTCTGACTTCTCTGTTTGTATGACTCTAAAAGCTGCCGTGTGCGTTGTTACCAGCCGTGAAAGCGAAGGTATTCCATGCTCTGGGAATGAGAACAGGCTGGTTCATTATAAGACAGTTTAATTCAACTTACGTAATATTACCATCGTGCAGCCAGCTCGAGTTAACCTTCAGTAACGTTTCTACAGCTAGTAACATTAATCCTAAACTAAAAACTAAATGCACTAAATGTTTAGTCTTTGTACAATATCATCATCATCAGTCTCTCATACATACTGAAGTTTGGAGGCTGAAAGAAAGAGGCAGGAAGCTCAGGAAATCAAGTTTGGGCAAAAAAAAGCTATATAAGGGGCAAAGGGAATGAAAGTCAGGGATGAAAAGATGAAATGATAGCAGGAAATATGTGCAGCTAATATCCATCAAATCACCCACCCACCCGCACACACACACTGGGGGGCTCTGAGGCCGTAATGAGATATATGAAACGGGGCTGACCTCTGTGGCGTATAGATGCATGAGATAATTCCCTGGAGGTGAAGAAGAGGTCTGGATTTATAGTCTTCTTGGATCAAACCTCCCTTTTCTCTAACAGGATTACTGACTTACTGCAGCTGGATCGGTTCTCTGTGAAGCAGGTTTAAAGGACCAGACTGGTTTTAAAGTGGAGTGAGGTACTTTTACTCAAGTACTGCACTTTCTGCTACTTTAGACTTTTACTCCACTGCGCTACGGAGGGAAACTTTTTACTGTCCCTACTTTTATCTGGCAGCTGGAGTCACTAGTTACTTTTCAGCTGTTCTCACACTTTTTAACATTTGTAGGCAGTAAAAACGATTATTAAATTATTTCTAACCTGTTGATCCAGAAACATTTGATTTGAACTAGATTGAGGTTTTACCTTCCAGACAGCCTTTGGTTTAACTCTGTGAAATCGACTTTCAGAGGTTCTTAATACAGTAAGTACCAAATTTTCAAGACTTGTGTATTTATTAAGACCCGTGTGAGCTGCTACGCCGACCTAACGTCACCTCATGTGTCACATCAACAAGGCGTGAAGAAGAGGGTCCTTCTGGTTCCGGTCCTGGACCGTGGCGGACCGCAGCAAACGCTCCAAAGTTTTGCTCAGCTTCACTAAAAAAAGAGAATGAACAGCTGCAGTAAGGAGGTTTGGTGTGAAGGCGGAAGCAGCTCCGACATGTCGAAGCGTTGCCTTCAACATGGCGTGAATCTGAAGGAATGCTTCACCGCGTTCAAGGTGTCGCGCTCTCACAGATCCAGCTAACGCTAACAGCAACAACGTCCAGGGGCGCCGGAAGTCAGTCACAGCTGGGGGTACTAAGAGGAAGTCAGCCTAAATAGTGACGCAATAATAATAAAAGCTGTCCGACATTAATAGTTTTTGTTTTGTTGGCAAACTGAACACTTAGTGTTGAAGCAGCCAAAGTAATTAAAAACACTGAACTAATGTATAAAAGCTGCAAAGAGATGCGATCCACGTCCAGGTTATTATAACATTAGATTATTATCATAAAGGACAGTGAGGATACAGCTCTGCTGCTTCATACAGAGGAGTGTATTTGATGTGTATATGAAGCGCGTTCACGCCGTGGACGTTCACATGAGACAGCTGTCAGTCTGTTTATCACTCGTTACTACACTCCATGATAAACCACATGATTATACAACGTTACAGTCACACTCATCACCATGTCGGCTTCTACCATGTTTTTCTATTTAATGATTTTAGCCTTAGAACCTCAAACAATGCAGAAAGCCAAAACAGCAGCTGTACAATAAAAAGACGGCTGAATCTGCAAATATGCATCAGTTCAATAACTTTAATTCTTACAGCTGCTGAATTCATGGGCGATGGGAAATATTTTATGTTAGATAAAAAGAAAACCGTCCAACTTAAACTAAATATTGTAAACATAGAGAGAGAGAGAGAGAGAGAGAGAGAGAGCAGATCGACTGCAACACTGAGCGAACTGTACTGTAGCTTTCGGTGAGCTCAGTTTTATTTTCCCTGGATGGGACGATCTGAATCATTAATAGCTGCAGTCGTGTAGGCCTGGGACTGAATGTGAAACTATCTGGCATTGCTTGTCTTATTATTAGGCTTTTATTATTATATTTAGCCATTTTTGCTACAATTGTGCTTCACACACCAGCTGCTGCTGTGTATCGATCCATGAGATGGAAGGATTTTGAAAGTTGCGTGCCGCAGAGCCCCGAGCTGCAGTCGTGCATGCATCATGTGTAAAATCCATCCAGCCGGAGGGAACGATCGCGATCTGTTCTCAGCGGTGTAGCTCTGTGTGTGTGCTCCTTGTGATCGGCATGGCCATGTGAGTGGTTAATACACATCTTGTTTTGATTTGATTAACTAAAAAATCAAACATAATCAAACCTGCACAGTCTACTGTTCTCATAGTCAAAACCTAAATATTTCAGTAGGCTATAAATATGTTAATGATCCTTTGGCAATTAAATAATAAAATAATCTTTTTAATTGCCTGCAGTTAAACAATAGCCCACAGAAAAAGCAGATGGTTCTGCAGCAGCCTCAGCACCCCCACTTCCAGCGCCATTGGCAACGTCTCATTTACAAAACACAGGTGAGCTGACTGACATTCATGATGTCTACAAATGATTGAATATATGTTTTTCTTGGAGGCGCCCCTCTAGTACAGAGACTCCTTTCACTTTAGCCATGAAGGGGAAGTTATTTTACTGCCAACCTCTGTCAAACTGAGACAGCAAACAACAAGCAAACACAGAGGAGATGAAACTGGAGTTTCAACATAACTGAGACGCTTTTGGTTCTGCAGATGGAAATCAGATGTGTACTAACCTGTTTCTACAAACATGTTAATACCTAGAAATGTTAGATAAGGAGGCAGAAAATGGTTTGTCTTGTCTTTGTTGAGAGCAGAGCCTGTGGACGTGGGAACGAGTCAAAACAACGTTTTTAAAGCGTCCTGACACTGGTTATCTGACCTGTGGGCCTGAGCGTGTATCTCTCAAACACCAATGGATCCTGGTGTCGTGAAAGCTGCTGTAATTATAATAAAGTCCTGATCTGTTGACTCTTCTGTGAGGAATGAAGTTCACAGATGGGTCAGGTTCAAGAGGCCTGCCCGTAATCCGTCGCAGGTTTGAGCTTCAACAAAAAAAATGTGTTAAAATGAGGTGATGTTCAGCGGATTTCTGCCTCCACTCGAGAGTTTAATCCCGCCTTCTGTGGATAACTGGTGCAGCTGTGGTGTCTTGTCCAGATGTTTCCAGAAGAAGTCTTAAAACCTTTTCTGGTTAGTATACTGATGTTAGCATTTAAATGCAGCCGGAGCTGACAAAGTCCATGTTACACTGGTGAAACTTTACTGCCTGAACAAGGATAAATGCCATAGTTGAGTTTATCAGCTGTCTGATTTAGGGACTAGCGGCAGAGCTAGTTGGTGACTGTAGCTGGCGAGCTAACCGCTAACACGCTAATCAGTCGAACTGGCTCTCTAACCGTCTTTCTGTGTCTGAGCACTGGGTTGTTTACTTGTTGTTCTCTGGATTGAACATGAATTGACTCAGTAAAGAGTGACTGATGAGGGACACAAAGCCAGAGGTCACTGTCAGGACAATAAGCTCAAACAGGTGTTGAAAGCTTTATTAGCACGCTGTCCTCCCGCCTCCTGACTGTGTGCGCACCAGGTCTCTTCACACTCCGACAGAGGAGCTTTAATAAAACTGGATGGTGACGTGCAGCTAAGCTAGATGTGGGAATGTCAGGCTCTCCGTTCACTGTGTTAAAGCGGTCATGTTGTGCTTTTTTTATGATGCTACTCTGCTTCTGATTGGCTAGTAGTGCGCATGTACAACTCCCAACAAAGATCTTGTAGACGTAAGATGGGGAAAGGAGGAGCTGCAGCAATGTGCAGTCGGACAAAAATATGGTGTTTTTGAAAACGAAGCCATGAAACCTGTTCTGGTACAACCCCTCAATAAAATGATGAACCTGAAAATGAGCAGAATAAGACCTCTTTAAGACACCTTTTGCTTCAACACACTTCATTTGTTTTGTGGATCTGACCTTGTGTTCACGTCTTCTGTTTAAGATCATAGACCTTGAGAGTCTGTGTCAGTGGGGGACTCGGGCCCTGTTGGGCCCTGGTCCTGCAGGCGGGAAAGAAACTGTTCATGTGGCAGGAGGTTTTGGTCCTGATGGACCGCAGGGGGGTCATTTCATCATTGGCGGCAAACAAAAAGAACCAGATTCAGGATAATAAACACAAACAGAGATTCTGTTTCTGCAAAAGAACGCCTCAAATATGTTGGACAGTTTGATCAGGAATTCTCATAAATAAGGTGAACAGGAGGACAAATTACATTTAAACTGATGCCGTTTTCAATGCGTCAGTCAGCAAATAGGAGCGCATAGTTTCATATAATGTTGTTTGTTCCTGTAGATCAGTTATAAAGGGGCAGAGCCCCCTTTCCTCCAGTGCACAAGCATTACGTGAAAGTTTATTTTTTACCCACTCACCAAAAGGAACGTCAGTGTCTCACTGAGTTAAATCTCATTTTGTAGCTTCTCTGTCATATTTTGCCTCGTTTTCTTCCTGCAGTCAGGACGTATTAATATTAATGAGCTTCACTGACCATTTATAGGCAACTGTGGGCGTTTGGAGGGTCGGACATGGAGCTCCCTCACATGCGCCACATTTCAAGTTGATTGTGATGTATACGCCATTTTTGGCGTTTGAGCGCACGTACACTTTCAGTGAGGTTTCCACGCACAGTTTTATAAATGAGACCCCTGGACATTGGAGGGCAGGTTGGCAGCAAAGACCTTCTCTGCAGTCTGGACTGTCCGTTGTAGTTTGTCCCTGTCCTGTTTGGTGGCAGATCCAAACCAGACAGTGATGGACGTGCAGAGGACAGACTGAATGACGGCTGTGTAGAAACGGGTCAGCAGCTCCTTAGGCAGGTGGGGCTTCCTGAGCCGGTGCAGGAAGTCAGTCTGCGTAGAAGCTGCGGTGGAGGTTGTCATGTTGATTTAAGAGTTGCTTCTGTAAAGTCGGCTGCCAACAACAAACCGGTACAGCTGCAAACATCTCATCCATACTTCAAGACATTTCCGTGGCCTCTAGCACATGAAGCCCATCCTGCAAAGCCCTGATTGGCTCGGCTCTGTCTCAGACCTGTTTGAATGGCAGAGAAACTGGGAGGTGTGGGTGGTAATTCAGAGGTCTGGAACCAGACTAGTGGTGAGGATCTAAGAATAGCAAAGCTTCATCCATGTTTGGCTTCCTGCTGTGTAATGAGTGTTGCAGCACTAACATGACTGCACACTTGTAATCTTGTTTGGCATGTAGATGACGTAAATTTAAAGTATTTACACGGATCAGAACACAGAGCTTCACATCGCTCCGTCTGAGGCAGGAGGTGTAAATGAAGCTTTCCTTTGGGGCTCTGCATGATCTCCAACAGGTTGCTGCACAGCTAATGAGCCTGATCTTGGATTTCACAGTGAAGTCAAGCTTGAACAAGATATCTGACATATAAAACCTTGTTTTGATTATATTTATGTTCGCCATTGTATTTGCAAATGTTGTTTTCACGGCAAGCGTTACCAGGAAACCGCCTCTAAGTGCTGGACGCAATGCACAAGACAAAAGCTGATGCACGAGCACATCTCACATAATCATAATCTGAACCCTGTTTGCTGCTGGAGTGTTATTATTTGAACCCCCATCAGCCCCTGGCTGTGACTCAGCGGACCGCTTGTCTCTAATTTTCCCAAATTGTAAACGCTCAATCAACTGAATCAGACGGATCCTGATGCAGCTCATGTCATCATCAGTGTAGCTGATGGTTTAATAATCACCTCACTCATTAAGGACAAGTCTACTAATCCAAATATTATACTTAATAAACCTAAAATAATTACTTCTGACGTTAGGGGAGGAACTGTTTGTTTCAGGCGAAGCTATAAAACACTGAGGGGAAGCTTTTCTATGAAAGCTGTGCGGTGACTTCTTTGGATTGTCTGGAGGAACCAGGACGTGTGTTCCTGAAATATCTCAACGGCTGTTGGACGGATTGTGATGAAGTTTTGACGTTCATGTTCCCCAGAGGATGAGTCCTAAGAACCTTCCTCTAGCACCACCAGCAGGACAGAGTCTTCAGTGAAATATAAATCTCCTGGAGGGATCTGCACAGAATGTGGGACTTTTTTTTATCTCCAGACAGTTTATTTTAGTGACTTTGGTGATCCTCTGACTTTTCTTTTAGCGCCACCATGAGGTTCACATTTGTGGTTTTAAGTGAAATATCTCAACAACTATTTGATGAATTGCCATGAAATGTGCCAAACACATTTTATCACATTTTTTCACTTAGGGGTGTCCTCACTTTTTTTGCTAGCGGTTTAGACATTAATGGCTGTGTGATGTTTTATTTTGAGGGGACAGCAGATTTACACTGTTATACAAGCTGCACACTCTCTGACTTTACATTGGGGCAAAGTGTCATTTCTTCAGTGTTGTTACATGAAAAGAGACTTTTGTGAGATACTTTAAGTGTACTGATTATCAGTCTGGTTCAACACTGTGAGCAGTAAAAACTAAACATTGTATTGGTATTAGTGGTAGAGGACGATTAATCGGTCGGACGATTAATCGGTCGGACGATTAATCGGCCGATTTTTGGCATTTTTTAACATAATCGGCATCGGCCAATATCCAAGTATATCAAGCCGATTATTAGGCAGGCGCATCTGAAATAAATGTTTTTGTTGAGAAAGTTTGTCTGTTAAAGGAACACTCCGACTTTTTGGGACTTTAGCCTACTCACCTTATCCCCCAGAGTTAGATTAGTCCATACATACCTTTTTCATCTCCGTGCGTGCTATAAGTCTGTTTGACGCACC
>JAPMOB010237393.1:0-16031 GCA_029875015.1 Lepomis gibbosus
GGGGGATTTCCCATGATGCACTGAGCTCCTCTCTCCTCTTCTCTCTTTCTCTCTGAGTGCAACCTCATCCCATTAATGGTTCTGCTCGAGGTTTCTGCCTCTTAAAGGAAGTTTTTCCTTGCCTCTGTCGCCTAGTGCTGCTCTTGGTGGGAATTGTTGGGCTTCTGTAAATAACTTCAGAGTATGGTCTAGACCTGCTCTTCATGAAAACCGCTGTGAGATAACTGTTGTGAGTTGGCGCTATATAAATAAAATTGAATTGAAATTGAATTGAATTAAATGGGTTAAACATGTAGAGAGTAAGACAGCTTTTTCTGATGTATATTTACCACTTTTCTGGCAAAATGACTTAACTAAGCATGATAGCCATATTAATCACAATGTGTTCATTTTAAGTAGCTGGGAATATGACTAAAGTATGTAGCAGTGCAGAAAACTGTATTCAGATACCCTCACACGGACCAGAGTGTGAGTGTTAACAGTTTAGGGCCTCGCTAAATTCCTAAGGGATTTAAATGAACTTATTTTTTCTCCTTTCTCTGGATTTTAAAATGCGTCAACAATAAAGGCGTCGCTCCGACAGCAGCGCTGAAGACGGTCAAGACTCTTTAATTCAACTCGCTATTACGACAAAGAAAATCAAAGCACACCAAACAATCAAGGGACCATTTTCCCTGAGGATAGAGACTGGAGTTTAACTGTGAGAATGAAATACCATGAAGACAAGAGGGGGTATTAAAGGAACAGTCACCCCCCACCCCTTCAAAGTTACCACACAGACACATACACACAAGTCAAATCAAATTAGCCCTCAGGAGATGTGACATAAATCTTGGGACACATTTCTGTAAAAGTGACGTGGAAAAACCTTTTTGTTTGCCCAAAAGTATATTAATGTAGAATCAGAACTTGCATGTAATTTAGCTAACATTATTCAACAGGTTTTCCTGAATAATCCAACTACAGTATCTGTACGATGTAGAATAAATTAAATGTCCATTCATGAAATGTATCCTCTTTGTTTACCATGTAGCCATACTGCCATCTAGTGACCATGGATAATGTGGTCTCTCTGCATTGAGAATGAAATCATGATTCGCTAAGAAGCGTTTAGCCTTCTGCTCACATGTTAGCAGTATTAGATATTATTTTGTAGATTAGTATATAGTTACAGTAGTTAGGAATGCTGTGTAACAGATTAATACTGATTTCTGTTTAAACCACGCCTTTTTGTAATGTTTTAGGCAAAAATATTATCACATACTATTTGATGTCAGAATCATGGTTGATTAACCAGAATGTGGAGGATTCATGCTTATACCTAATGTAGATAAAGCCATCAATTTTCTCTTTGTCTACTCTCTTCATTTTCTCTCTCTATACCTGAGGAGCTGCGCCTCTTGATTCTGTCTTTTTATAACGGTTGAAGTTGGTAGCATTTTAAGTTTAGTCAAAGCAAGCCTAGTTTCTTTTGTTAAGCCTTTTGTATTTCAATCAGTCTCGCTTTGATAATAACTTTGAAAGTAGTGTCAAATAGGCAACAAAATCATTTTCAAGTTTTTCCAAACACCTATAGAAAGAGAGTTAGCAGAGCCTCTATCCAACGCCAGCTACCAGCCTATGGATAAAAATTCATTATGCAGAGCGCCTGCCTGCTAAGCGCCAAGAATGTTTCTTACAGAAGCTTTTGCGTCAAAAAGCCTTTTGTATCCCAGCCTGAGGATCACCTGAGACACACTGCTGTCTAACCTGACCTGCTCTGCCACTGCTGTTTTCCAGCGGGATCATCTCAATGGGAGGCAGTTTTGTGAACCCAAACTGCAATAGCAGTTCGGGGCCCTCTGAAGTATCTACACTCTTCCATTTGCTGTTGTGAATAGCGCTGATGTTGGATAGGCTCTGACTATTAAATTTAGGTCAAAGAGAAGCAGAATTAATAACATAGTGTTGGGACCTCACTAGGATGCAATAAGCATCCTAATGCTAAGCAGACTAATATGTAAAAGAAAAGGCTACAGGAGGTACCCCATTTTCAGCACTTCACCCTAGGTGAAGGCTATAACCCGCCTGTCGAGGACAGGACTGTTTTCTTTTGTTTTAGGAAACTGCTGTTGGGCGTTTAAATGGCATCAATATTTAGATTAAATAATAAAATTGTTGTATTATCACTATTATTTAATAATTAATAATAGACCACACCTTAAATTTATATACTCCTTGAGGCAGCACTCTTAAACAAGAGATAATTATCTAATTCATTCTCAACAAACATATTTAATCACTAATAATTAGGCATTCTGGTTGAAAACTAAATGAATAACTACAACAAAATTATTATTAATAGCTAGTCGCTTAAAGGATTTGGACAGGTTGGAAATATATTCATTCTTATGATGTATTTCAAAAAAAGCATGTACTGAAGCGTTTCTCTAATAAAGGAAGGAAGGAATCTGTGTGTCTGTCTGTCTGTTTGTATTTCTATTATGTCAGGAACCGTTCATCCAATCGACTTCAAACGTGGTGGGTGTGTGTCTGTGGACCCAAGGGAGTGCAGTGTCGTGTTTGGTGCAATTTGAACATGTGACGAGCTCAGAATAAATAAATAAACTAGAGAACAGTCAGAGTGGAGCTCTGCAGGAGCATGAGCAGGACCCTTATTTTCATTTTCCCTGCATCTCCTGCACATGGCATTCAGGGGAATTCAATCTCATTTTCTTGACAGCTTTTATTAAGAGGTGTGTCAAGCACTTCACAGACTCTTTTGAATATCTTCAAGAACTTTTAAAAGTAAAAGCTCTCAATTCAACTGGAAGTAAAGAATTGCTGAAAAAAACTTTCTCGCTTTTATATTTTATGCACAATCACTTAAGAGGAAGGGATTATGTGAGTAACTGTTGCTGTTATGACTGAGATCTTTTTCAAGAACCAGCCACTATCAAAGTATTTATTTATTTATTTGTCCCGCAGGCCGCCTTTTGCTGACCGCTGTAGGTGAAACCAACGTAAGACACACATTTTGAACCAAAAGCACAGCGAGCTGTGAACAGGCACTGCGCTAGTTTATTTAACAAGATAAACAAAGCAAATCACGCAAGATGAAACTCACTAAAATGCACTAAGTATAGAAAAAGACAATATAAGATCAGTTTGTGTGTGTCTTTTTCTGGTGTGTCACGTGTCAGACAAAGAAAGACTTTGCAGCAGGAGCTTGAAGTTTCCTCCTACATGTGTGTGGTTGTGTTTAAGGCAGATTCAGAAGTATATTTATAGTTTCTGTGATCTGTGTAACGGTGCCAGGTTAAAACAAGTTATTTAGCATGCAAAGACTGTGTGTCTGTGGGCAGCATAACATTTCCAAAACCAATTTAGTGGAGGCTGAGAACTATTGTAGGATAATCACACATTAATAATGATCACAACAATAAATCTCATGAGAAACACATCAATGTACATTTACCAAAGCTAAACAGTCCTGTGCTTAGCAAGTGACGTTATAGCTTTGTGAAGCTAACGATGCCCAGGTACGTTACCAGTCAATAAAGAAAGCTGCTTTGGCATGGTTGGTGGGTCAGTTATGGATCCAGCCAGGCGGGGAAGAACTGTGGTTCCTTGGCAGTTGCTGTGTCGTGATACGGTTAGAAGGCGTTTGCAGGATCTTTGTATGTGTGTTAGTGTTATTAGATACCTTAAACGCACAATTTATGCATGCAACTGTAAGATACAGCAGGAAAGAACTTCATAAAGTTCATGAAGAACTTTCTACACACACAACCAACACTGGCCGACATGACACGGCAACAACAAGCTGCATACTAAGGCTAAAGCTACACGACCACCACTTCTTCTGCTAGCAAATGTCCGCTCACTCGACAAGAAGATGGATGAACTAAGAACCAGAACTACGACTCAACGTAAGATAAGGAAACGCTGTGCTCTATTTTTCACAGAAACCTGGCTCTCGGACAAAGCAGGCTGAGGTGGACAGAAAGTACAGCATCTTACAGAAATCCTTCAGATTTGGATGTCTTCATTTTAGCTGATACTAATCCTTTAACTGTAGCTGGTTTACTGGAACTGAACCACCGTTAGAAAGAAATCAGCTGCACTTGTACTTTTACTGCTAAAACACGCTGATATGTCTGTAGCAAAGTTTTTGCGCTTTATGGTTTGTGCACAGGTGCCGGTTTTCATGTACTTAGTGTGCGGTTCACAGTGCACGGTGAGTCAATGTGTCTCTGAGTGTGTTGTCAGTGAGTTTGTGTTCAAGTCGAAACACTACTCTGTCAAACAATGGCAGTCATCCTTCAGCCATTTTCTTTTAGCTGGACTGAATGATTTCAAAACCCTCTCAACAGTGCTGACATATAATAGCATAAAATGTATGCTACAGGTTGGATTTTGCTGCTGAAAGTCCTCCAGCAGCCTTGAGCTGTGACATTTTAAAAAAGGAAAAGGCAGATAGCAAACTGCTATTGTGTAAGTATCATTCCCATGAAAAGGCCAAACTTGAACTTATTGCCTTTATTTATTATAAATCAGTGGTGACAGACCGTGGGCCCAGTCTGACATTTTGATGGAGACGTCCTGCGCCTGATAACATGCAAATTCAAATGATGCTGCTGAGGCTAAAGCACAGCTCATATATGTCTTTGTGTCTCTCTGCTCCCCCTCTCCTCACCTCTCTCTTCAAGGCAATGATGTGTGGTGCTATCTATTACACTGCTCGGTGTATTTGCATTCCTGGTCGGTAGCCAGCGTTTTTAATAATGTCACAACAGATGATGTTCTGCGCCCGGGGTGGGGGGGGTGGGTGGGGGGCACCATCAAAGTTCATACACACACATGGAAATAAGCCCCACTGTCATCAAAAGGGGACGGCAGAGAAAGAGGAGGGGGTCAACTGAATTTCAACGCTGTCTTTATTCATTTGGATTAGATGGGGCTGGATAATGTAGTGGATAGCATGGAAGTATGCATCTGAATGTGTCTTTAAATGCAGCTTTGGAGTTCAACAATCATGTTTTCCATTTATTCTGTCTTTCATAATTCATAAATGTATTGTCGACGCTGCTTCCTTTAAAAGAGTACTCCACCATTTTAGCATTTCACTCCTATAACATTGTGACTGATAATGGCCGTTCATTGTCACTTTTCTTTGTGTGCGCTGAAAATAAATCTGGTGTTTGAACACTGCCCTGGCTGTGTGAATGGGAAACAAACAAAGTGGCTCGGACCACGCCACACAGCGCTATTCCAGCCATGATTTGTGTGACAGGTAACGTACACATTCAGCTTGCTTTCTAGTTTGCCAAGACATGCTGTTGTGTGATGTTAGCTATAGAAGCAGGAGAGTTGTAGGGCTGTGTGGAGCTGCTGTGCTGGCTCTGGGAGTGTCTCACAGCAGGGACTCCGAAGTTGTTCGCTCTATATCATGGTATTTGTCATGGAATTTGATTTCTCCAGAATCGCTCACCCTACCTTTACAATTGGTGATATTACATCCAAATAAACTGGTTTATATGATCTCAAGGTCAAGGACGCCGAGTTTTCCCTTCTGCTGGTCGCCGCGTGTGCAAGCGCCCGTCAAGTTTGTGATCTGCATAAACTGTTGTTTTTGTTTACCACCTGTCTGATCATATGACCCTTGGATGTTTTTGAATGATGTTACAGAGTCCCTAGATCCACAGATCAGCAACCACTGGTGAGAACAATGTTATCATAACCAATGGAACCGATGTCCAAAACTATGAGAATATGACCCAAGTTGTAATAAACTGGATTTATCATCATGGATTTATTAAATCATGGTCAGCATTTTACATTTAAACATAGCCTTGAAACCAGGACACCTGCACAAGTGCTGTACCTGATTCACACTCAGTGCAGAAGCTTTTAAAGAAATTTAAGGATTCCCATTAGAAAACCTTGGGCTCACAATCACATCTCTCAACCACATGTACACACACATATCAAAGCCCTGGTTGGGCTGTTCTATTGAGGACTAAAAGCCAAACCACAGTCATAATTGAGGTACATAAGCATTTTGATACAAAGCAACGGGCCAGGCTTTGACTGCTAGTAAATGGAAAACCATGACCTTCTATAATTACAGGCAGGATACTTCCAAAGATGTTTTCTGTGTGTGTGTGTGTGTGTGTGTGTGTGTGTGTGTGTGTGTGTGTGTGTGTGTGTGTGTGTGTGTGTAGTGGATGGATGCCCTCCACATCGGGGCATAAATGAAATGTGAAATAACAATGTCTTATCATTGTCTGAAAATGTGATGAGTTTGTTTGATGGCCACCGCCACTAAATATCACAGGAGGATGGAGGCCTGGCTGGTGGAGGACAGCTCGACTGTACAATTACATGACAAAACAGCATGAATGCGTAAATACATAGATACATATGCACATAAATGTATATTTAGAGACCTGTGGATGGGGTGTTATGTTACCTTTTGCCCAGAAGTACAACCCACTCTATTATGAGCAGAAAATTAAAATTAGAAGATCATTACAGCATTTTAAAAAATACACTGTATTAAGCCAAGTTTGCATGAGACTGTCAGGGTTGGGAGATTAAATTAAAAAATGTAATCCAGTACAATTACTAATGTTTGTTAAAAATGTAATCAGTAATGTAATCCAAGTACAACAAAATAAAAGTAACCTGAGAAACTTACAATAATAAAATCTCCCATTCCCATTAAATTCAAATCGATGTTTAAATCAATTTTATCTGATATGCTTTGCTCTTTACATCACCAATATGCCAGTATCTAACCCATCAATGACAAAACATGTTTATTGTAGGTATTTTGTAGGTTTTCTAGATATTTGAGAGTGGGTCATTTCCTGGAAAACTATTTTAAAATGTTGATGACTCATCCTGCACTTGTATTAATGTAGCGTCCAGTGAAAAGCTTTCTCAATTTCTATGCTGCTGAAGAATACTGTTTCTGGGGGCCGACCAAGACCCAGTGATTACTGTACGAAAGAACTTCATTCACTGATTGTGCTGAAACTGGATTATATTTGATGGAGAAAATGTTTTCTAGTTTTCTCTCTGATGACGGCTGCTCTGCCTCAACTCTGAGATTGATGGACAGATAGCTTTACTTGTTGCTAAATTTAACAGCTAACTGCAATTAACTAGCTGCCATCAGCTAATTATCTCAGTTAGGCTGCAACTACCAGGCAACTACTGGTCAAATTAGCTTACCGTACTCAGGCCATGCTGGGAGCTCAGAGCACCGGGGGAGTGTTAGTGTGTGTTTATATATTTACTCAAGCACTGGAGGTTTTTAGGCCATGAACAGGACCAGACACAGCCTCCTTAGCTAACTTAGCCCAGGGGTGCCAAGAGCCAAACCTGGCAAGACAACCACCTCGTTACTGACTTCCCAGTGGTCAAACTGGCCTCCATCGGTGTCGGAGTCTGTGCTCGGTCCTGCTCCGCCAGCAGTGTCCTCTCACTGGGAGCTGGAACCCGTCTGCACAGAGTCTGCATGACGGGGTGAGGGTGTAATGCACATTCAGCTGCTGGCTTCTGTGAACACCAAACAATATCTACAACAACTCCCTCCCAAACAACAAACAAATAGCACTCCGCTGTCTGTTTTATGGGAATTTAAAGTAATCCCTATGTGTAATCCTCATTTTTACAAAATGTGCCTGTTATCTAATATCTTTTTGTCTTTGTACTGTAAATGAATACAGTTACTTTTTTTGTATACTGATTACATAACACCGTTACACGTAATCTGTTACTTCCCAACCCTGACTAGAGACTAGTATTACCAAGGGACCTCATGTGATTTAGAAATGACCAGGATTAGTCTGTATTTTAATCAAATTTACCAACAATATCCCAAATTGTCACCGACCACATCGTTGAAAGTACTAGAAAATAGATGGCTGTCAACATTGCTTACATTTGCTATGTTAATAGCTAATTTACAGCATGGACTTATGGTCCCAAGATATACTTTTCAAAGAACTAAAAGGTTCTTTCAGCCCATTGTTTCCACTGCAGTTGAAAAACCTGCAAAGATTAGGCAAAATACCCGGCTGATGTATATGCCATACAAAGCAACGGACAGGCATAAATATTTAGGAAAGTGTGTATATATAACCATCCGATTTGATTGTAATGTAACAAAAAAACTTACAATACAAAAAGCTTTTTTTGTGGGGGAGTATAATGAAGAGACTCTCGATTAAAGTTCATTACAAATTTAATAACAAACTAGATAAAGCCATCAAGTTCTTAAAAGAACTCCAGTACAGAGAAAAGAACACAGACATGAAATCAGTTTGGAAGGTTATTAAAACACTTCCAGCTGACAAGAGCTGTAGATCAGCTGGAAGCACTCACATCTGTGTCCGCATGAGCGTTGGAGGAACGGGGACTGTTTTACCTGTCTTAATCAGCTGGTCCGTTTGTTTTGAAGAGGAGGAGACTTTTGCAGCTTGTGCCTGATGAAAACTTATAACAAATATTAAATTAAAACAATAACTCCAGATCCAGTATTGAGCTTAACTCCATCCACTGTTGGCTGTAAACTTGTGTGTGCTATCTGGATGTTAATCATGATATATTGGTCATATAGTGGAAAAGAGAAGAGCAGCAAAACACCCTTAATGTTCAATTTAAAGTGCTTTTGGAAAGTACTACCCCCTCAGCACGGACTTTTTTGGGGGTAAAATAAAGACCCTGAAACTTAATTTAGACCCTGCAGTGAAAACACAGCCATTTATATGTTTTGCACAGGTAACCTCTGCGGTTAAAGGTGTTGCACCAGTCTACCCTTTATGTTTTATTCTGAGCTTGTAACACCTACAACAAGGTATCTAGCACAAACACATCTAAAAGTGCTGCTGAAATACAGAGGGGGATTTTTAACTTTTAAGCAAGCACTTATGCTGGCAGTAGACTTCTGCTGCCAGGGATCATTGACTTGACAAATGTACAACTACAGTCTGTTCCACCCCTGCTGAGAGCAGACAGGATGTTCTAAATCTCTGAGGGTTTTTGAAGCCCCAAGGGACCCAGGTTGTTGTGTGGCAATTAGTCTGTGGTAATTTGATTAATTATATTGCATTTTCACCCAATTTGGGCTCCTGTCTTATATAGAAAATGTAGCCATACTTCCTTTAAATTTCAATGTATTTTACACATACGTGGTGCGTATCCTCAAACAAATTTGTGTTTCATTACATTATCATAATCTCAAAATGGGCTGGGGGAACATGTGTGTGTTTGGGGGGGTTCAACAGGGGCCTTGTTGTGGTAATCAGAAAATTTGATGCCGTCTAGTGTTGGTGAGATGATGGTAATGAAGTACCCGAACACAATCCCTGTCTCAGTCTCTAGTTTCCAAGAATAATTTACTGCTTGCAAGCAAGAGTCAGCCCATAAGTATATGGGAGAGACTGACTCACATACAGAAGATACTGGGTCACGCGTTTCGTCAGCTCCTGCCCCGTCCCCAACTATTTTGCATACACAGTACTTGTCTTTGTGTAGCACATGTCAATGTAGATGATACTTATGCTATCTCCTCCACCCGGTCTTTACATCCTATCATGAGGTTGTCATAAAGTATCACACACAGCAGAAGTCTAATATTTCTCCAGTCTTTTTACCGTTCCATGGTAATACTTTAAACAACATTCACTCTTCTTATATTTCAAAACGTTAACCTCTCATGGGTTAATCCAGCCCTGCGTATGTAAATTATGCTATATCCATATTTTTGTACATTCTATAGTGAAAGTACATTTCCCACATTAAATATCCATTAAACAGTATGGCCTAATCTTGCTCTATATGAAAAATGCAATGCCATAACTTCTGTTATGAATATGTGCTGTATATGCCATAATAAGGCTGAATTGAATTTAAACCAGAAAGGTTTTTCAATCAGTAATAGGCAACTATGTGGCTTGCCTCAGACTGATGTGGTTTTTATATCATCCAAGGTTGGCTGGGGTTGGATTAGAGGTGAGAGGTGATGCAGTACAACTCCTTCTATCAATGTAATTGCTCTGGGCACATGAAGCTATTTTGAGCCCAGGGGGGGAAATCAGGTTGGTGTCTTTCGTTTGTAGACCAAACCCACTGTGGCTCCTCCATCCGGCCGAGGACCTCTTTGAAGCCTCCTGCCAGGAAGAATTACTTTGTCACATCCTTGAAACAAGGCTTTGATCACACGTCCATGGAGTCCAAATGTTGAAGTCTATCACAAGTGTGTATCTGTGTATGTATGTCTGTTGTACGAGTTTGTCTTACATCACAAGCATGTTTATGTGTGTGTGTACCTGTATATGAATATGCTTTGTGTCCCATTTCCTCTGTGCATGGTATTGAAATCTGTCTCCTAATATGGGCCTGTTTCTGCTGGGATTTCCCAAAGCCGTTTTTCAAGTCTGCTGTCCCAAGTACTTAGTGCAATCTCAGGCAGGATGGGCAGGTACATACGATTTCCACATCCTCGGGACGTACTGAATGAAACAAACCAAGGTTTTTACGCTGTGGCTGTTTTCCAGCCCAACTCTCCATGGTGGAAACTATTAAAACAGGCAAAACCCTCATTTAAATGCTGCCACCTCCATTGTGTTTCCTACTGTTGTCATCTATGCAATAATTTTTAGTTGATCACCCGTAACAGGTCCTAAAATTCCACATGCCATATTTTAGAATGCTCTTTTGTGTTAGTAAATCAGGCCCTATAAGTACAATGGCAAAACTAAATGAAAGGTAGTTCAACTTAAATAACTTCATTGTATTGGCCTGGCCTAGACAGCCAATGTTAACTTATCAAAGATACATTGCAACGGTGTAACAGAGTCAGTCAGTACATAAATGTCAAAGGTATATTTGTTTTTACAATTATTAAAAAAAATTAAAAGAAACGGATTCTTATGCTATTTCAAAAAACAAATATTGGCTGATATATATTATTGGTATTATTTCAAAATCAAATATCAATATTGGTATCTGCCAGTTTTAGTCAGGCTTTAATTGTAAAAAAATGCAGGGGATGTCACTGTATAAACTCAATTAAATATAAATGAAATATTTAAAATGTACAAACCTCAGGGCTTAGCAGTAGCTGTCCATATGGGATTGAATGCACTGTCTATGACATTTACAATACTGGACAGATTTATTTATAGTCTGTTAATTTTATAGTATATTATTTTCACCCACATTTTATACAATATTCAGGATGTTCAGGGCAGGATATATGAGAAGAGAGAGTCAGTAATGCGGGCCTTGAAACGCCACTGAGTATTTTAATATGCATCAATATAAGAACAAGTGCAGTCTTATGAAAGAAAAGTCTGCTTGAAACCATGGGCATATTAAAGTGTGATACAGCTGAACTTCACTCTCTGTCAAGTCGTCACTTTGAGATATTCATATTGGCACACTGCATGCTAGTTAAATTCCTATTCTAATCCTCCAATCACCACCATTTCCACCACCGTCATCATCCCACCAATGCCCCTCCTCAGAAATGATTCCTGCTTGCTGAGGACATGTGGCTGAGCCAGTTAGGCTAAATCCAAATCAATTCCTCTCCGATGGCCGTAGAAAAGTACCAAATCGAGTTTATGCCAGGCTAATACAATCAGCCTGTGGGTGGGGAGAGGATGACTGTGCCATCATGTCTTCCCTAATTTCATTTCGTCAGGCAGGCAGACGGGCAGGCCTGCTCAGCGGGGCTGGTGCTGGAGGGAAGCCCACTGCCACCAGGCATGGCTGGATGAGCTCGGCGCCAAATACTATGGTTGTCAAAGGTTTCACAGGAGAACACCAGGCCAAAACCATGGGCTGGAGCAACAGAGAAAGAAAGGTGAGACGCAGAGAGTTGGAAGATAGTAATATAGAGGCAGAATAACAGTTAAATTAAAATGCTGGATCATAGAGCAATAGATCATAGAGGATGAAATGTGAACTCTTCAGTAAGGGTTCTAGCTAAAGCATCATTCCATGGCTGTAGTTATAATCACAGCTACAACAGCTGAGGGTGCGCCCACTCACACTGAGATCACTGACTTTTTGTGGGCTGTAGCTTTATGACCAAATACCTGCAAAGCTAATGACAGTCCCACCAATCTAAGATGTACTTTAGTTTGATGTAATTAGCCAAAGTCAGCATGCTAGTATATAAAGTTGTCCAATAATGAGAACCTGCAATACTTGAAAAAATATTCTAAATTGTATTCCAATTAGCATGCTGCATTTAGCTCAAAGTACAGTTGTGCCTAAATACAGTACATCCCCACAGAGGCGCATGGCTACAGACTCCTAATTCTGTTAACCTCTTTTAGCTCATTGTTTTGGCTTTCCCGTAAAGTTCAGTCTCAGTGCTCTCATCAGCCCTTTTTCCAGCTGCAGCACGTTACAGTAATCACAATCCTCACATTAAACCTAATTAACAATGACTGGAAATGTGATATTTTTTTTATAAAAGGACACCATTATGGGCAAAGAAATAGAATGCCTGTATAACCAAAGCTAGTCCATGGCACCACAGGACTGCAGGAAAAACCTTTTAACTACTAATACCCCAATGTGGCCCCAAACCCATCAATTAATACTCGTGGAGCTTTGGCAGTCATGGAACCATAGAGCCAATAGGCTTTCTCTCTCTGTTTCTCTCCACAGGAACATTTTGCCTTATAGCGTGTGGATGCCAGCATAAAGCAGATGTCAGTAAAGTGGTCCCTCGGTAGGCGAGGCTGATGAACACTAATGGAAGTGGTTACCTCACCAGAAAAATGGACCACTCTGTGATGGTGTTGGCATGGTCCATTTGTACAGAGGAGAGCAGGTGGATTGACTTGAATCAGGGGGGCGTTGGATATTTACTCCCTTGGCCTGAATCTGTTGTGCACTTGTCAGACACAGCACCATGAAATTCTTTAAGGTCACTCTCCATCCAGTCTTCAGCAAGTAAACAAATGTTTTTAGTTCTGTGAATCACTTTAAACTGATAGTCAAGTTCAAGTTGACATGTAGCAAAACGTAGTGGTTCAACAATGTTATACATGCCTATTTGGTGCATCTCTAAAATTAACAGTATATATAATGTAAATCTTTAGCCCAAGATAATCGCTTATGTGGAAATATGTCATTCCCAGAGTGCAGTAATTCCCAGAGTGCCTTGTGGTCAGACAAAGGTTGTGTTTGAAACAGAAGGCAGGTGCCTTCACATAGAGAGCTGCCTCAGAAGGGGTAACTTTCAAGTGAAGGCATCGCTTCCAAGTGACGGCAGCATTTACAGCCAGTGGCGGTGCCGAGTGGGGGGCACCCCAGTGGCTCCCCACTGGCAAGGAGCATAAGCATAAAATGCTATATATTATGTAACCCCTTGGTTTGAGTTAAAAAGTGAATAGCAGCGTACAAGTGTTCTCATGCTAGGCTCTGTCACTTTACGAGGGTAACCTCTGGCCCCGAGGTGTGAAAAACTATGATGATCGGAGAGGCCTCCGATTCATCCATGTAGATAGCAATCATGTTTCTAAAATTGTGACAGTTTAAGGGGCGGGACTAACAGGCAGAGCAGATCGGAGTATGCCGGTGTTGCACCGAATGTGTGTGTTTTCTGTGGAGGTAGTGACAAGCTGCAGAAGAAGGAAAATCGTCCTGTAATGTACAGAGACAGTTAGTAGCCTTGCTAGTTGATAATAAGTTTGTCCCACTGCTACACAGATTTGTGTATTGTACTGTGTATTGTGTGTGAGAGCTAATAGTCTGCAGATAGCAACAGCTTAGCACCATCGCTAACAGCAAGCTAACGTCGTATGAACACTGGAGCCCCTGACAGCGGCGTGTGTGACTGGCTGTTAACCTTATTTACATTTACATTTATTCATTTAGGTCATTTTTATCCAAAGCGACTTACAATTGCTATATATTTCAGAGGTTGCACGCCTCTGGAGCAACTTTCACAGTGGATTCGAACCTGGGTCTCACCAATGGCATGCGTCTTCTTCAGGAATGGTATGTATATATTGGCGGACATTCTTTCTGCTTTGATTGCAGGATCTCTGTGGAAAGCGGTGATAGAAAGGGTCTGGATCCCTAAAACCTTGACTTTGCGCGTCGTTATTGACTTCAGTGGTGTTGAGCTCACTGTTGTTTGTTTATGGCCCTGTAGGCTCATTTGTTCTGCACTTGGTTGTGTTAGCTAAATTTTTTTGTCACAGTGGTACTGTAACTTGTGTCTACGCACTCCTGTCTCTCTCGCCGTCGCTCTCTCACTCTCTCATGTTAAGTGTTTTGTGGAGCCATGCTGTTTGTTGACATGTTAAAAAACATCTAGGTTTTGAAACGGTTGGTGTCCCACTATTTTTACAAATAAATATCACACTGATGAAATCGGTGGGTAAAAAGCTGGATATTTCAAGAATAAGTATCCTATTTATTTGTAACAAGAATAACACCAAACGTGTGAAATAGTATAGTTAATTAATAACTACACAACTCTATACAGACACATATCATATATTTCAATTTGAATTTTGAACGGCAGCAGGTGAGCCACACATCGGCTTATTAATGACGCAGCCTATCAAACAACTGAAACCAACATCTGCACCCTGTGGGTTCACTGCTGCTTTACCTGGTCCACCGCAACTTGTAACGTAAGTTAATAGTCTACCAGCTTTTTACAGAGTGAAGTCTATGGGAGAACACAAGCATATAAGACGACTGCAGCCCCCCAGCGCGCCTGCCCACGCACCTGATGACATCATCCATCATGATATTTCATTGTAGACATCGTCCGATGGAAATTTTGTAGACATCGCCCAACCCTACCGTCAATGCACTCTCTCAAATAAAAGCTGTCTTTGTCTTTTTAAGGAAAAGGTCAATTAGCCTATTTAAAGAACAATTAATTGCCTAACACATGGTACTGAATTCTACATAATAGAATTCCTGAAATTGAGTCACGGCTTTTGGTCTAGTGTGCCAACCCAGGATTTTCAGTGGCCCCCATCTGGAAATTTTCGTCTCTTTAGACAGAAGGCTGTCTGGCTTGTTTGTCTGCCATCTTGACATTTTTTCATAAGCTGCCGCAGCAGCAGCCGCGCTGGTTTATGGTTAATAGGCAACATCAAGTCACCATCAATGCTGTCTTCAAAACTGGGCGTTACGGGGGCAGTTTGGACACCTTCTGAGACAGCAGGGCCCGGTTTCGAACACAGCCTAAGGTTGCCGCAACATCTACACAACAGTATTCATTTACTGTGCATTTTTAATAAGCACAGTGCATTAAAAATACAAACATTTACATTTTTGAACACAATATTAAACCAGAAGAAAAAAAGCATTACATATCAAATTCCCTGTAAAAAACAATAACTGTTGAATATATGGTAATGTTATAGCTAATGACAACTCACAGTTGCTGGTTTAAATAGTAGCACAACATGTTTTTCGGCTCATTACTGTTTTTTTTAGTGGCTCAGCAGCCAGAAAAATAGTGACTGTCAGCCCTCAACACAGTCTGGCAGGACCAAGAACCAAACTAAACTACAACTCAACACTACCCAGCTCATGCTAACGGATAGGTTTTGGCTGCTTGTGGAACACCGATATCTATCATTCTCAACATGTATAATATACATGTGTGATGTGGCTCTTTCCTTCCATGAAAACAAGAGAGGAAAGTGCCTCTCTCAGGAGTCAGATCTGTGGGTTGTGCTTTTTCCATACATCAACACCATGCTCCCATTAAAATGCATGCAACCTTTTTCTTTCCCTTGTACACCTTAAATATATTCATATTTTATTTAGAAATAACTGAAAGACATTTACAATAAATTTATAAAATTAGTATACTTAATTTAGTTCAATATTTTTTCATATATAAATATGCAGAACATGTGTTTGCTCTTATTCTGAGTAATGGGCCTATTTCATTTAACTTAATATTGTTGAGAATTATTGTTGTGAGCCAGGTTCAGGTGTGAAGAAGTTTCGGAGACTGATGAAGACTTAACATAGCATAG
>JAPMOB010237394.1:0-26453 GCA_029875015.1 Lepomis gibbosus
GCTTACTTTGCAGAAAAATAAAGAAAAAAAAAAATAAAAAAAATAATCCTTACAATTTCAATAGGGTCCTCGCACCGTTAGTGCTCGGGCCCTAATAATCCTAACAGTTTCAATAGGGTCCTCGCACCGTTAGTGCTCGGGCCCTAATAATCCTAACAGTTTCAATAGGGTCCTCGCACGGTTCGTGCTCGGGCCCTAATTACTGGAGATGGGGTGCTATTTTTTATTATACCATGACTTTGTGATTTAGATTTTGGCATTTCGAAGTCATGTTTTAACTTGGTTCAGTTTAGTACTAGTTATTTTTCAGGACTGGCATTATGTACCACCATCATCTATAGTCACAGATCTGTAGGCAACCAACACATTCTTGTTCCTTTATTATGGCCAGGCGGAGAGTGAAGCAACACTGAAGGAGAAGCGGATTCTGTGGGAGCGTCTGAACGTGAGCGAGCGTGCTGCAGAGGGCTTGAAGAGTGATCTAAGTGCCATGGTAGCCCAGAGGGATCAAGGGCAGGCCGAATTGCATCAGGCTCGCCTACAAGCTGCCCAACTCACCCTTCAGCTTGCAGATTCCAGTTTGGCCCTTAGAGAGGGAAGAGCCCGCTGGGCCCAGGAGAGGCAGAATCTGCAGCACGCTTCTGAGGTGCTGTATAGCTGCAGAACGTAGTATCTGAAGTGGAGAAAATGTTATATATTTGTATTGAAAAGAGTTTTGAGTATGCCATATGTCCCATTACTGCTAAGGTATATTGTTAGATGCCATGATGTTTGAAAATAGCATCTGATGATCAAGATGAAATGTTCCCATAGCTCTTTTAAGTGAAATACATTGCTTTTTTACACATGGTCAACTGCCTGAGGTCAACATGTTATATACTCGCTGTGTATGTGTGCGTGTGTGTGTGTGTGTCACCCTGACAGAAGGACCATGAGCGTTTGGAGAAACTC
Organism: Lepomis gibbosus; assembly: GCA_029875015.1. Classification (NCBI taxonomy): domain Eukaryota; kingdom Metazoa; phylum Chordata; class Actinopteri; order Centrarchiformes; family Centrarchidae; genus Lepomis; species Lepomis gibbosus. The sequence goes on from JAPMOB010237394.1 coordinate 952, forward strand.
AGTGCAGAGATGCAGAGGATAGAGGAGAGGCTGCAGGAGGAGAGGATGGAGAGAGTGAAGCTGGAGGTTGAGCTTGGAAGAGAAAAAGATTGCAATCGGGTGAGAAAGACAACTAAGAACCGCAGTCAGTGTTTGTTGTCGTGGGTGTCAGTTTGTGAGTTCACTTCAGTATGTTTGCAGTAACTAAAACCACAATTAAAGTATCATTTATTACAAGTGTAAAGACTGGAAACGGGGACGCAGTTAGCCTTGCTCTGTCCAGAGTTTTAAAAACCCTCTTAAGCTCATTAATAAACATGTTGTATCTCGTTTGTTTAATCCGTACACCAAGAGAACAGTAAAAATGACAAAACGTGGTTTAACAGGGATCTGAGTGGTGGAAATATATCTTGGTCAGGCACAGTGACTTCCTGGAGTCTTGTAGTCTATGTGATTGCTTTAAGTCTTTATGCTAAGCTAGGCTAATTGCCTGCTGGCTCTTACTTTACCTTTGCCATACAGCAGTACTCTCTGCAAGGAAGCAAATAAGCACATTTCCCAAAATGTCAAGCTATTCCTCTAACTTTACTGATATTTACTCTGTATATGACACAGTTGTCATTTTGAAGTCACAGTGTCTGTTAGATGGTTCTGATTAGTTAGATGTCCTGTTGTCCTCTAATATCTGGCCTGCAGGTTCAGCTGAGTGAAACCCGCAGGGAGCTCCAGGAGCTGAAGGCCAGCCTGAGGGTCACCCAAAAAGAGAAGGAGCAGCTACTTGCAGAGAAACAGGTCGGACACACTGTTTGATTAGTCACAAGGGAAAACTTGAATCTGTGCTGACAAAAGGTTTTTCCAAAAAAGGGGAAAACTGAAATGTTTTGAGATTTGGATATTCTTGTGAAAAAAACTGCATGTATGGATTGATACCAACTTTGTGCTCTGTTTATTATCAGAGGATAAGGTTTCAAGGCTAATGAACGGCTTTAATGGATCAACAAGTAAATGGTAACAGTTTTTTCTCCACAGCTCACAACTGCAGTACTTTACTCATTATCAGCTTTAAATTTAGTTTAGTTACAATTTGTGCCACTCTCAAACTCGAATGTGCCTATGAACAATAATTGTTTTTTCTAAAAGCTCTGCACTAATGATATATTCATATCCTAAAGCTTACTGATGTAATATATACACAAGTACACAGGGATCGTGAATACCGCAGGTGTTGGGAATCTTCTGTCTGTTGTTGTCTTCTTAGTTGTTATTGTGCAATATAAATTGTTTATGGTGCAATATAAATCAGTGGAATTCAGGGCAGTCAGTGTTGCTGCTGTTAAAGTGCTTGCAGAGTTTTTGTTGGCTAACCACCATCACATTTGCCCGCTACTGGCAGAGATGGTAAATGTTTTAAAAATCAGTGTCCAGCATAATTTGATTATATATATATATAGATGTATATCACATGTTGTTTTTGTGTATTTGCTGTGTAACCATTTTGTATGTGGCTTGAAGAAGTCGGACATAATGAGGGTTATGAGGGTGATGGCTGCTGAAGCTGTGATGAAAGTCCTGCCCTGGTGTGTGATATGATGGCTGTATTTTCCACTACAGGAGTTGATGGAGTACATCTGTCAGCTGGAGCAGAAGATGGGAACAGTGGCCAGTGCCAAGTGGAGTGCTGCCCCGATTGCCTCTACAGGTGAATGGAGCCACACATTAATCTACTATGTGCCCTGCAGATGTGAACAATAAAAGTGTTAACTATCATTCAACAGCAACACTAAATATTGTTTAGAATAGCCTATGTCGGGGGTGACAGGAGCCGTGCTCTGAGGAAAAGTGACCACTTTTTCTTTGCCAATGTTTATATCTTGCAGGGCGGCCTGGCAGTGCATTATCTGACTCCGAGGACGAGAACCCAGTGGCTTTGCAGCCCCTCCGTCCACCAAGACCTCTGGGACACTACAGCCTATGTGAGCAGAGTGAGCCTGACTCCATGCTCCTTGCCACCCCTCCTCCCTCACCCAGGGAGGCGGAGAGGAGTGCGGTGGTCATCAACCAGCCAGCCCCGCTCTCCTCACCTCACCAGGCCAGCTCTGACACTCTGGTGCACAGCTCTGATTCGGTGAGACGCGCTATCTGTGCCATTCACCATCGTATAATTAAGTGCAATACTGAAAATTAGCTATGTCATAATGCTGAAAGCCAAGCACACCATTTAAACATGGGCAGTGGGTCGTTTGATATAGACATTATCTCTGAGAAGCAATTAGGCTCCTAGTTTGCAAGTTATTAGACTGTAATAGCTGCTGGACAGACGTGTGTGTGTGTGTGTGTGTGTGTGTGTGTGTTTGCGTGTGTGCGTGTGCGTGTGTGTGTGTGTGCGTGTTTCTTTCTGGTGTTAAGGAGGAGGAATCTGATCCACTTCAGTGTGGAAGGCACAGCTCTGGAGAGGAAACAGCCCTTTTGCTACCTGAGCACACGGACGCTGTTCTCAGGTACCTCGTCCTGCCTAAAACACATGATCATACATAGATAACACAAATACACACAAAGGAGAAGGGAAGGGTACTTATATCCATTACACTCAAGTAGTTGAAAATGTTACTAATGTATATACCAATGTAAATACATATTTGCAGTGAATGTTCTTAAATGTGAAAGGTAAAAGTTGTCACTTTGAGGAGAAGTTCCTTTCACCAGTGATGGAAAGTAAACAAGTGTCTAAATTTGTACAGTTTGGAGGTACTTCTCCTTTACTCAAGTATTTCCATTTTATGCTACTTTAGACCTTTACTGGGCTACATTTCAGAGGGAATGTTATAGCTGTCCTGTAGTTGTCTAAGAGCTGTTGTCTTCTAAATTTCTCTAATAGTTTCATCTAAATAACCTCTCCAAGCATGAAAGAAGTGGCCAATATTCTACAAAAAAAGATTAGAGAGAAGTCCAAAACATGAATACAAAGTACAAATGTTCAGCAGAATTGTTTCCACCCTTCATTTTCTACCTCATTAATCAACTCACAACCCCTCAGGTTTATCTCATGACCCTTTAGAGGTGGTATTACACTTGTGTTGGAAACCACTGGACCAAACTACTTAAGTTCACAACTAATTAAACTAGCTCCACCATACACTATAACAGTAAAATACAGTAAATTTTACATTATTGCATCAGTATGAACGATATCATATGGATATCATTTTTCTTTGGGACAAGAACTTTTTGATACTTTAAGTACAATTAAAAACTTATAATGCAGGTAGTATTTTGGTGGTATCTTTAGTTAAGTAAAGGATGTGAGTTCTTTTCCACCGCTTTCCTACTTTCACAGTGTTAATTTGTTGTTGCATTAACACATGGAAGTGTTGCAACTCATACAATTATTTCATATACTGCTGGTGTTCTTGGATAAAAATAATGTGAATAGACATATGGACATGTTAACTGCATTGCCTTGAAAATATATTGTGGGATTTAGGTAAGAATGTATTCCTCTTAATGAAGGGCAAGGCAAGTCACTAGAAGACAATCACCACAAATAGAGCACAGTTGAAGATTTAATGTTCGGAAATGGAGATTAACATTACTGACTGCATATTAAAAATGAAAATTTCTTTGAGGCCAAACAAGCCAACACATTTCTTCCTGTCATGCTAGCTGGTTTTAAACTCCAGCAATGCGTCATATTTTATGAGCTCATGACTTGATTTGTGTGTACAACCTTACTCTGCAAAGTAATTTGGGAACACAGCAGCCAGATAAATGCAGTGGAGTAAAAAGTATCATATTTCTCACTTAAATGTATAAAAGTAAAAGCTGAGTGTATCTCAAAATGGAAGAATGAAGTAAATGTAGTTTAAAATTGTACAAAAGGAAACAAAGTATCTGAGTAACAACTACTTAGTTACTTTGCACCTCTAGTATCACACAGAAATGGTTTCACATTCAAAGCTTGCTAATGCACGCAGGCACATTATTTATGGTGACAGGGCGAGTATGGCTGGAAGATGGAAGTTTTGAATATGTGGTCGTAAAAGAAGTTGAGTCAGGGTGAGGCGGGGGAGACCGCGTGAGACAGAGCTGGGGCAAGGGAGGGGCGAGATGGGAGGACAAGGGGACAGATAAGTTGACAGCAAGCTGTAGCAATGATTTACCTGAGGGGTGTACCGCACTCACGGGCCAATTTTCAGCATCATTAAAGCCCTCTCTCTCTCACTCACCCGCTCCTTCAGTCTAACCTCCTCTTTCAGCCAGAATGTGTGTTTCTTTCACTTTTTCACACACGCGCACTCTGCTTTATGCCCTCCTCCAGTGATCTGGCCGACACCTCGCTATGGTAACCAGTGGACATCCAGCCACAGCTACAGCGAGTGACCAAAAAGCGTAGAAGGGGGACTTCCTTGGAGTTAATGTTGTTCCACATTACTTCCACTAACAAGCACATATACAGCTCATGCACTACACAGACAATATGTTAATATGCAATTCACATCGTATCAGCCGTGAACCTTGGTTTTTCTCTCCTAGACTGTTGTGTTATTGTCCTCTCTGTTTTGTTGTTTGGAATGACATAATGCTTGTGGTGGCAGGTCAAGACCGTGTTTATGACTGACATAAGACTGTTGCACAGTTTTAGGCATGGGCTCTGGCGTTTGAGAGTTCGCAGGCTGTAGCGGAATGATTTCTGTTGAATCATTGCTACGTCGAGAGCTTTACGATGGATGTTATGTCGTTTTTATGACATTTGTGATTAGGAGTCATGACAGGCACTGTAATTATGATGTTTTGTGCAGGCCGGGCTCCACTGGAAATCATGGCAAAACTCTCTTCCAGCTTTAAATTCTCCACAGCAGCTTTGAACACTATTCATGGCAGCATAAAGTAAATGATACAGCTTCATGCTAGAATTATATTGCAGCAATGTAGGTCTATGACATCATATTTCTCCTCCGTTTACTCAGAGCTAAGATTTGATATGCACTTTCTTGTACGCATTAGCAGCTGACTGTTATTGTGCAGATGCAGTTAAGGGAATTTAATGATTCAGAGGCGCTCTAAGATGGACAAGCATTTGAAATAGAGTTTATTGAACAGATTGTGTTTAAAGTCTACTAAGATGCAACTTTCTACTTCAGTAACTTCAAATCGTCATTATTATGAAATGAATGCTCATAAGTTTTTCACTGTAGATCAGCTACAGTCTTTACTTGTTGATTGGTCCTGAATTTTATGTTTCTCAATTATTGAAATTAAATGCTAATTTACTAGTGGGTCATTTTGGATATTTAGTGTCGGTCTTTGTTATGGTTTATATTGTACAGAAATCTTATCTCACATCCATGCAGTTCTAAATTTGTGCCTAAAATAACAAGAGAAAAAAAGAGTCAAAGGAAATCTTCCCAAGCCCAGTGGCAATATACTGCTTAATAAAAATTGCTGCCTACCTTTTAATCAATACTGTATGCATTTTTCATGATTTTCTATTTATAATTAACTTGAGTTATTCTGCAATGGAAGTATATTCAGTTTTAGTTTGAAATAGGCGTTTGTTTTTCACACAACTGTTTGTGCAATGTGTGGAACGCTTGGCTAAAAAGATTTGCTAGACACTTTGATGCTTGATTTTATCTGCTGTATTTGCACCCTATTTTTACTATAGAAGAGTTTTTAGATGAAGTTGATATACGGATACTTAATGTGTCAGTTGTGTCCTTTCATCATTATCTTAATCATTACCATTGTGTGCTGTGTTTATGCATATTTTATCTACACTTTTTGTTTTTACCTCCTGTCTTCAAATACTCACTCTATTAAGATTTGACATATATGAGTTACATTGTTTTCAGATATTGGTGCTAATGAAAGGGAATGATACCAGCATGTTGAGTTTATGGTAGAAAGAAATTGATTTGAATGTTTAAAATGTTTCAGCAGGAATAGGATTATTAAAGTAGTTATGAAAGAAGTTAATATCTGTCCAACCTGTCGTTTACCTTGTGTCACTAGGTATTCTGGTGTTGCAGTACATATTGATTATATAGAAGTTTGAATGTTTTGAAGAGCCTGGTAGTCAGAAGACAGCACACTACATGTATTCTCCATAGTCTCTGTTTGTGGTTGTAATCTGACTTTATGTCTTAGGGAAGTTTTTTTTTTTTGTCATTCCACTGAGAGCTCCAGTACGAGTACCCCTCGTCAGGACACTGTCTCCCATTGCAATAAAGCTCCAGTGGTTATGGTTTGTTTTGAAGTTTTGTGTGTGAAGGTTATCCCACATGTACACCGCCGTGTATTTTCTTATCGCTCATGTAAAGGGTTTGGGTGGGGTTCTGTATAATAAAATGGTTTATGTATCCATTATTGGGTCTAATGTGTCTTTTTCTGGCCAAAGATCATAGCAATATTTTGATCCTCACATGCCATTTCACTGGTAATTAACTGTGCCATTTCTTTTCACACAGCTATATAACCTATATTCCCTTTTGGCTCGTTGCCTATTTCAGGTGCATTTCTCATTCAAGATTTTCTGTCACAGTCTACCCCTCAGGCCTGACCTCCTCATCATCTTCATCCTTGTGCCTGCTCACACCTCCGGCAGTCTCAGGCTCCCGTCTTTTAAGCTCTCCTCATGCCCCTCTACCACACTCCCTCCATCTTAAGTCTGGGGTGACGATAGCTAATTATAAAATCAATGATGCTGGGCTGCCTAGTTTACAGCCCCCTCTAAAACCTTAACTGGGAAATCACTGTGGGATTGATGACTCCCTCACTCTTTATCTCTTTTAATTAGAAATGTAAAAGATATGAAGACCCAGAGGCCAGAACACATCTCCTAGTTTTTATGACCCCGACGCCTGCCTTCCCCAGCTCTCGCTTCCCTTCCCCGAATCACCCCTTCCTCTACCTGGCCTTGTTTATTTCCACTGCCTCCCTGCCGGCACACCCTCCATTCTTACTCTAGTCACAGATTCCTTTACCCGTTTCTTCATCACTTTCTCCATTACCCTTTCTTTAAGATCGCCCGCCTGCCCCCTCTGCACGCACAGGGGAAGGTGTTAAATTTATGGTCTTTGCACTTGAAAATGTTTCTCACCTTCCCCTCACCTCTCCTCTCTTCCCTTGACTGATTCCCAACCCTCCGTGGATTCACTGCATAATGTTACAAATGACAAACATGTCCTTTTTGTCTGTTTTGACCCAAGCAGGGGACACACTGTAAATGATGTGCTGTTTCACACCATGACCCTGTTCCCAACTCCATGCATCCAGCATATGACATACTGTATGTACCCCTCTGTCTTGTATATAACTTCAGCTCCGTATAGAAAGTGGACCTTTTTTATCACATCAAACCCAGGTCACATGCACCTCCACTCTTTGCCTTTATCACACCCTGAGCCCAGACCCTTCCTCCCTAACTGCTGCCAGGAGCACTTGGGTTTACTGAGCTTTATCCTCCCGATTACTCTCCGAGGAGCCAGCCTCTCCTGTTCCATTATCTCTCGTGTGTTGACTAAGCTAGCACTGCAGTTTACTCATGTTCAGAGCAAACTCAGCGGATGTGCTGCCAGGGGTCTCTCTCTGGGTTTAAATATTGAAATGAAATTCTTTGGTGTTCTACGCTCATGACCTACTTTTATGGATTCTTTACTATTTATATGAATAATAGATATCATGTGACTGCAAGAATATTACAAGGGAGATTTTACCCTTTATTAATATATTGTAGAGTTATACTTTCCTTACACATTTTCATCAGTTTTTTCTCATTTTCAGTGAATAAGCCTTCCAACCTCAAGTAATTAGTTAATCAAGTGTCATTGATGTGGAAGGATGAGTATATAGAAATCTTGCCCAGCTCCTCTAAAGTCCCCCAAGCACACCCAAACCCTCCCATGGGTTCCCATGGCAACACCTTCCAGGGGCTCAGTATATGAGACCATTTCATTGTTCCTTGTAAAATAGCGTATAATGTATGGAGCTTATTTTAATTCCAGTCTGGCGTTATTGATCTGTCTTTAATGATAGTTAATTAAAGCAATCGTATAATTGATAGAATCTCATCTCTGTTTATCACCCTCCTCTGATTCTCTCTCTCTCTCTCTCTCTTTCTCTCTCTATTAATAAAATCAAGGTGAGGCATTAGTATCCCGCACTGGTACACTGGGATAAAAGAGATGTTTACTATCAGTAGCCCTTTACAAAGAGGTTCCCTGTTCTTTATCAGGGTATCAGGAGAGGATGATCTTATTAGTGACAGTGATGTATTCAAGGCAGGCGTTATAAAATGTGTTACAAATGTATAACTCATATAACTGACATTTACAAGGCCGATCTGAAAAATGTTTAAGGGAATAACATCAATTTCCTTGTTTTTATTCATTTGCTTGTTTCAAATGAGGTTTGAACCACTAGGTTCAGATTTTTGAGATACTCCGACAAATGTGTTGCCTTTGAGTTGAGTTTAAGGCCCTGGTGTCCTTTCACATTTCACAGGTCATTACCAAAACGGACTCAGTTTTGCATCCAGGATGCTCTCTTCTTTAAGATCAAATATCACATTAGTCCAATATAACCTGAGGCTATGTCGGAACATGCACTGACCATTCAGCTGGAAGCATCACTTCCCTTGCAGACCTCTAATATAGACATAACTCATTTCTAGAGAATTATTTTCATTTTCAGTTCATATGCTTATTTTTTCAATCAATTATTGCCAATCACAACTTTGCATTTAATTTCAATCACTTAGTTCATGCAATAGTTCATAGTTCATTATTCATCTGCTGATCAACTTGTCAATGAATTGAGAAGTTGTTTTATTTATATGTTTCATGTTATATTTGTTTTGTCGTGGTTGTTTTTTGTAATTTTGAGGTGTAAATCTTTCTAAGGTTTCTTACCTTGCAAGAATTCAATAAATAAATCAGAATGGACAGGTTTACTTTTTAACTTATAGACCACTCTATCTTTGTGACAAAACTACAGGAAAAGAGTAACTCTGTGATGTTTTTCTTTTTACAATACCACCTGCACTCCTCCAACCACAGAGTGAACAAATCTTAGGTGCAGACCTTTATCTGATGTCCTTGTTCAGCAGGAAGCTGTGATTTATTAGCCTCTGCAGCCACAGCTCTCCATGACCCAACAGACCCTGCAATTATCCTCCATGCAGGGTGAACACTGCTGCAAGCAGTCCACCCTGCAGTCATGGTTCAAGAGCTCCCTCTACTGATACATCTCAGTAATGCATGGTTATATTCACTCCGCTAATACTTCAGCGTTAGAAGACAGTATGCTTGTATGAGCTGCATTTTTGATCATTTAAGAGATTTTTGCATGAGGAAGAAAAATGAAATAAAACCAGTAATCTCACAAAAGTAGTTTATTGTGCCTCTTACTGTTTATATGGCTTTTCTTTGTATGACAAGAGTTGACATAAACAGAGGGTAGACAACACCTTGGCCATGTTGAAAAACAAAAACATAAAACAACATAATCTCAATGTTCTGCCTTCATTACCATCATTACCATCATGACAGCCCAGCAGAAAGAGAAGGGATGAGGTCATCACACAAGTGTTTTTGTATGACAGCACCATGCTGAAGACATTCACCCAATGACTGAAAGCAAGCACTCACACATACACATGCCCGTAGGCACGCACGCGCGCGCACACACACACACACACACACACCAAAAATGAGGAGACCTGCCCATATTCAAAAGATGGGACCTCTCACAGCTACAGAAAGAATGTTCATATTGCTTCAAAGAGAGACAAAAAAGAACCTCTGTACTGTATTTCAGCCGTGCTCTCCCAGCTGATCGCCTACAGAGACATTTTGGCAATAAAGAAATGATACATGAGAACACATAATCCTCCACAGCTCCTTTAGAGAGAGGCAAGGATATACACAAGAAGACAAGATGATATAATGGCTTTTGGGATGAAAAGGCAGTTCGCTGCATGGATGCCAGCTCAAGTGGGGGCTGTGATGATGAAGATGAAGATGATGATTATGATTTGTCCCCCTGTGGAAGAGTCAGACTGACATCCATGCTGTTTTTTTTCAGACTTGTCACCTTCTATGTACAGGCAGAGGGGGTTGAACTGATCAAAACAGAGTCAAGAATACACACATAAATATTGCCTGTTTCTAGCGTGCCTGAGAGCAGCTAGGGTTTGGTCCTTACTGAAAAGCCCTGAGTCTGATTTCAAAATGTCTTCCATAAGGATTCCTGCTTTCAACTTGCATATGTCTTTGATCGTTGTGTTGGTGAATAATGTCGCTATTATGAATGGATGTTTTTGTCCATGCTGAAAGAGTGTCTTTGTCTACTGACATCATTGGGGAGTGCTCTAAGGTCGATTGTATTCTATATGTTGATGTTGTCATCAGTTTGGACATGCTAATGGAGAGAAAAGCTCACAGACAGCAACTCTACTCTCAGCGGACGAGATGTGCCTCACTTGAATAGAGGATCACAAAAGTGCTACATATATGGTGTGAAGTGTAAATCTCTGTCCGGGCACTCGATGCCAGATCAGCACATCTGCTCCAGCTGAGGGTAGAGTGAAAGGAGTGCCAGTATGTGTGTACAGTATACACTGTGTATGAGATTGATGGTGTGTTTATGTTGTGCATTTGTGAGTGAGCGCTCTGCTGTGAGGATTGCTGGATCATGGCTGGAGTCCCTGCCAGTAGTCAAACTCCTGCTCCAAAGATGACTTTTTCTAACTTTGGCACAAAGATGCTTACTTTCCGCATTGGCAGCATTAGTCGGCTGCAACGAGAGCAAAATACAATAATGCCAATTCCCTGATACAGTCACTGCAACATAACAATAGTCCTCTGGGTTGATTATCATTGACATCCACAGTGAGCCGAAGTGCCCAAAAAAGCCCCAGCTTAGCATATGTAGCTGCTAAGGAAGACCCAGCCAGTTCTGATTAGCCTTCTTTCCATCTGAATATCTTCTCAGGAAAGCTCTTCAAAGAAAAAATGTGTCTAAAGTATTCATATTTAAAACCAGACAAAAGAAGACAAAAAAATATAATGGTATATAGATATGTATGGACTTATTCATAAATTGAAAAATAAGAAAAACGGAGAACTATTCATAAGCAATAACCACAAAAAACAAAAGATAAGCATACTCGATTTGGTTTTGCCCTGTAGTCTTGTTTTCTTTTGAGAAATGTGCTTGTTGTAATCCATTGGAATCAACTGCTCAGTTCTGGTTTCTGGTTTGGCCATTCCCCTATTCAGATATAAACAACAATAGTGGGAAAAAAAGAGACATTTAGCTGTCTCGAAGAGGTTACGTTCTTTTTGTCACGTTAACTTCCTCTTGGCTTTGCCAGGAGTTCATATGGAACTGTCCTCTCTCCTTTACTTTATTTTTCTGTAGTTCACTTGTCATGGACCATGTGGCCTGAGTTAGAAAGTGTCTGTACACATAAGGCTCTGCTGTGCTCCGCTGTGGAGGACACAATGATGTGCAGTGAGGAGAGAGAAGGGGACAGGGAGGGAAGGGAAGGCCAGCATTTTTCTTGAGGTGGGAGAATGAGTGAGGTTGTGTTGTACACCTCCATGTATGTGTTTGTGTGTGTGTTTGAACTTGTATATGTATGAGTGTGTGTATGTATGAAATGCTCTGTTCACTGTGCCCTCCCAACAAGGCCTTTCCTCGACCCATCGATGCCATCCAGAACCCCCCAGGGCTCCCCATCACTGTCCGAGCCCCTGTCTCGCTCGTCATCCCCCGCATCGTCATCATCGTCTTCATCTTCTTCCTCTGGCGATGGCTCGCTGCCGTTCTCTGTGGCCCAGCTGTCCTCCTCATCCTCAGCCTCCTGCTTCAGGACTAGGGCTGGTGGTGGAGGTGGTGGTGGCGGCGGAGGAGGAGGTGGCGGGCTCTCGTTGGACTCTGTTTGGTCCTCAAAGGCCTCTGGGTTTTCGAGCATCTCCCTGATCAAAGGAGGCATTGGCCCTGGGATCTCCATCTTCAGAGTGATAGCTCTCTCTGCACCTGGAAGCGGAAAACATGGTGACGGTAGATAAAAACGCCGTGTCTCACTCTATAAGTTTGCTGATAAAGCCCTGTGTGTCACACATTGGTTATGCCAGCAATCAGGCCTTTTTCTATATCTGGATTTGTTCCATGAATTACTCTGTTCGTACTAACCCTTTGTGCTGATGCCCCTGAGGTCGGTGATCTTCATCAGCATGCGGGGGAACATGTGGGGTTTGTTGGGGCGACGACGGCGGGCGTAGATCTTCAAAGCCTCAAGTAGAGGCTCTTGCAGCTTATCCACTTTCTGGGGCTCCTCTAGATCCATACGGTCTGATGAAGAGTACAGAAAATACATAATGCTGTACATTATCATAAACATATTTCATGTTTTATTAGTGTTACAAATATTTTGCTCTTTTAATTTGCATTACTCGTCATATCAAAGAAGTGACATACAGATTTACTAAACCCACTTCCTCTTTACAACACTCTGATTGTCACTGTGATGTGTACACTGCAGTACCTCCACAAATGAGGCAGATGGCACTGAGGAGGCCAGTTTCTGTGTCGTCCATTTCCAGGGGTAGAAGCTGGCCAGCAAAGGCAAACACCAGGTCTGTGAGTGGTCCGAAGCCAGCGTTGTGCATCTGAGTCCGGTTCAGAGTCAGGCCATCTGAGAAGGTCATAGTGTCCTGTTCTGGGGTGTAGCGTGTGCAAATCCTCAGCATCTGTGAGCAAGTTGGAAAACTTTGTGAGCATTGAGCAAAATATGATGTAACGGTGATGCAATGTTTTCTACAGCACCAAATAACTAGCTAAAGTGACATCAGCTCAAAATGTCATGCTATCGGTGTCTAACTATTCTCACACCATTCAGCAGGCTCAGTAATAGTTGAGCAAACACTGCCACTTTTAACCACCAGATGCCGGTATTTCCTCATCTGTCACTTAGTTTATATGTGAGGAAAAGGCTCTGCTGTCCTAAGTAAAGAAGACAAAAGGGAGAAAAAAAGACAATGTTTCCTCACCAGTATGTCCAGGCAGGCCGACTTAAGTAAAGTGATCTGGTCAGCGATGGTGAGGGTGGTAAAACCTGGCAGCCGCTTGGCGAATTCCACTATCTTGATGATGCATTTAGTGGAGAGCTCACTGAACTTGTCCCATAAACCCAGATCCAGTTGGACACGGTGGTCTGAGCTGGAGTTCTGAACACACACAAAGAGATCAGTATGTTGTTACAGAGGTGGTGTGCAACCCTGTTTGCATCAAGAGAAAGCGTGTCCGAGCCTGACAACACATTTACATTTTACATCAATCAAGGGGTAAAAAAAAATCCATTAACATGTTGCATCAATCATTCAGAGGCCACACAGATGGCTTATTGGGGAACTGAATTACTTAAACCACCACTATGTTGGGAAAGCTACGGTGAATTTACGTCTTTGCATGCAATTTGGGAGCTCTCAGTGACGGTACAGCTTGGAGAATGTTGCCACACACAGTATGAGTGAACAGTAGTGTAGAGTTTGTGTATGTGTGTGTGTGTGTATGTGTGTGAGACTTACGGTGGTGTATTTGCCCAATTGGCAGAGTGACGGGAACGTTTCTTGGTGAGCTTTGCTGACTTTATTGACCAACTCCTCTAGCTCTCCGCTTAGCTCGTAGCTCTCTGGAAGCACCACCTCCTCCTTCACATCCTTCTTCTTCTTGTTTCTGTCATTGCGCACCGCTGTGTAAAGAAAAACAAAAAAACAAAGCAGTTAGAAGAGAGAGATTTGCCACTGTTTTGCACAAAATAATTTCCTCAGGCTATTTTGGAAACCAGGTCCAGAATGTTCCTCTTCTTTATCTTTGATCACATGTAAAAACATCCACAACACTCATGCTCTCTGTCTTTCACCACTATCAAGGACATTGTGCTCACTAGTGGAAACCAGAACTCAGTAGCGACAGAGGTTTCTCTTAACAGTATCAACATATTTCCTTTAGCACGGCACGGACACTGGCTATCTCTTTCTTATCACCCGCTCTCTTCCTTGTCCATCTCTCTATCCACTTGACCGGTGCACATAAGCCATTCCTCCACTCTCTCCCTCACTGCCTCCTCTCCCTCCTCCTCCCATACTTTCCTTCCTCTCAGGATATCCAGTAATAGCAGAGGCACAATGTGATCCCGGTCTTAACACACATCCCACACAAACATTACACCCACATACATGTCCCCCGGGCTCTGTAAAGGGCAAGAAACCACTTACACGCAGCCCTACGAACACAAGGTCAAACTAAAGGGGGCACAAAACGATGTCTTTTATTTGGCAAACTGTGTGAATCCTGCTGCCTCTGAAACTCAAATTTTTATTTTCCGCTCTATTGTCTTTATGAATGACAGCAGTGTCTGTGCTGGTCAGAGGGGTGAGGTTTTGTTGTGAAACAGGAAGTCAGAATCATTTCGCAAAGCGATTAGTCATATGATTGGTACAGTGCCCAGCCTCGCCCTGATCACCACCCCTGGTAGGCTCATCATCTGCTTCAGTCTACTGCTGCTGCATAGTTTCCCAGAGTCTCTGACTGAGCATTAATAGATCAATAAGTTCACACTGTCTCAAATCAGCTCAGCTCTCAGTTGTAAAAAATAAAAAGATGTGAGACCAAGTAGTATTTAAATGTTAACTGCTTGCAAATGTCTCCATGGTAGCCAGGAATATCACACTGTGTCTTGATCTATGTATGAAATATTTGAAGACAGTATCTGGAGCCTTGTGTGTGAGCCAGAGTACACACGTGGTTTTCGTTGTGTGAGTGAGTGAATATCCATGTTTTGGAAGTGGGTCTCTCTGTGTCTTGGCACTCCCGTCCTGGAGGGCTCACCTTCCTTGGACATGCCGACCTCAAAGCACTTCTGCAGCCTGCAGTACTGGCAGCGGTTGCGTGTGACCTTGTTAATCTGACAGTTCTTGTCTCGGTGGCAGGTATACACCATGTTCTTCTGGATACTGCGGCGGAAGAAACCCTGAAGCATCAGGAAGCAAGAGACAAAAGGGGAGAGGGCAAGAGAGAGAGAGAGAGAGAAGTGCATTATAGTCAATTCATTAAATCAAGGCTGTGAGATTTAACTGTTTTTCCTTCATACTCCTTCTTTCATTTCTTTTTCTTACTTGACTCCAGAAGAAAAAAGCGAAACATTCTATCATTTTAACTCTTATTATTACTATTATGATTGGGCTTCTTCCATTCCATTTTAACACCACTACTCATATCTAACTCATATCACAGGAGTAGCTACAGACTGCCTACAAGGCTCTTTCTTTCTTATCTTGATGAAAAGGCAGGTAACTGATAATTCTTGCCGCCCAGCATTTTTCGAAATCTATGTAATAAATCCAGACAAAGGAGAGCTCAAAAGGATCTTGCAGGTTTTTCTCACCTTGCAGCCCTCACAGGAACTGACCCCGTAGTGGTACCCGGAGGACTTGTCCTGGCACACAAAGCAGGGCTTGTAGATACGAGGTGGGGGAGGTGGAGACGGAGAACTGGGTACCATCTCCTCGGAGCTGGTGCTCTGGGTCTCCACCGCTATGGACAAAAAAAAGGAAAACAGGGCACATGAGCACATGATCTGTCGCAAATCATTATCCTATGGCTACTATGTAGACTGAAATGTCACATGTGCACTTACACATTCAATACATGTAGCACATGCGGAGTATCAACACATCCTTTTAATATGGTAGTAGGGGTATAAAGAGGTAGGAGTACATAAGTTTTACTTCTTCCTATTCCTTTTTGCACATGTAAATAGAGGTTTTTAAGTACTGGAAAGTATGGAGTTTTGTTCTCTTTGTTCATTTGTTTTTTACCACTATTTTTTGTTTCATTGGTTATTTTTTTTATTTACATGTTCAAAATAAAGATATCAAATAAAATCAAATGTTTTAACTGCATTCGAACATGATATGACAAATGCTGATTGACAGTTATATTCAGTTTGTAAACATTTTGCCTGGAGATGGACTGATATACAGTATCACATATTCTGTTTTAGCTTGTCTGACTCTGGGACAAAAGTGATAAGATCAGAGTAAGCAAAAAGAAGTATGAACTGCAGGCAACAGATTCTATTTCCAGGCGGCAATTAACCCTAAGGGACAGTACTTCAGGCGCATATATGGAGAGATTATCGTTTTGTGTGAGCACAGAGAAACAAGGGAAGGATGACTGTCTGACAGCAGAGACAAAAGTGTTTTTTACAGGAGTAAGCAAGAGCGCTGTTGATGGACAGCTTCTCTGATAAGGCCAGGTAACAGTATGAGTTGTTGCAGCCAAACGTCAAAGCTGGCTCTTCGTCATTCCACAGCTCATAATGACATCGCACAGAGTAGACACATGTCAAACACACATGCGTGCAAAGCTGGTGTGAAGCTCTCCTTCTACCTTTCAAACTTGAACACAACTGTGACGTCAGTGCTTCCTCGGGTCACATACTTGCTACGGTACATTAATCTTCACTATATTCCAAAGTGGAACCATCATAAGCTCTTTTGGATGTTCACGTGTGCAGCGAATCCAGCGGATTCCATACTTCCCCTGAGAAACATAAGCTGCTGCACATGCATAGGACCAGACCCTCGTCACACATTCTAGCCTGCACAAACTCACAGACACACATGTTGCTCAAGGGAAGTATGGAATCCATACGCTGCACACTTGAACATCCACTTACCCAACAGCACCTCTTTCAACTTTCACCCTTGGTTACCCTCAAACTTCTACCCCCTCAAACTCTGCATCCCACTACCCCCCTGACACACAAACCCTATTTTTCTCTTGTTTCCTGGCCCTAAATTCCTCAGTGCAGCCCTGCCAGGTTTTAATAGAGGCCTAGGCTCATAAGGCGGCCTATAAAGGCGGTCCCATAGCTGGACAGGAGGCCCCAGCTCGGCTGGTCTACACTTTATTGGGACTCGGTCACCTTGGGCAGCTATTCACACCACCAGCTGTAGCTCCCAGCCCGTAAAAAAAAGCCAATCATAAAATAAAAAACAGGGAGGCTCTAAAATTCTAACTTTTACTGCCCCTACCTCCCCCCAGCACCTTCAATGGAAAGCACAGAGGGCCTAAACTTAACCTACAGCTTCCCCTCCTCCCCTCGCTCACACCCAAGGCTGAGGCAAAAACCACCAGCTTGCCTTTTTACAAGAGAAGGAGACTTCAAAAAGAAGAAAAAAAGGGGGCATAAAAAGAGGAATTTGATAAAAAACAGAGAAAGGGGCAGAGGAGGAAAGGGGGAGGAGAGGACACAGTTGCTCCTGAGGGCAAGTCTTGTTCAAGACCAAGCTGACCATTACTTCCACTTCTGCTACAGCTGCTGTGACTGGCCAGCTACTACCTCATTAATGATAGTAACAGAAATATGTCAGACATTTTTCATTTGATGCCTGCTGCTCAAACATCTGTTTTTCATATGTATTTTTATATTTGACTATTTAGAATCCACATTCAAATTCCTCCTTTGAAAGCCTTACTTTGCTGGAGGCAAAGATGTTTTCCATTAGTTTTAAGAGCGATCCCAAAGCCAAATGTGCAAATCAATCTAAAACCTGAAGTTTACGCCGCTGAATGTTTCTACAGCAGTTCTCATATCTTCCTGGCCAGAATGTAACAAAGCAGCAGGGTCAGTGGGAGAGCAGAAACCCTCTGAACGTGCCATGAACCTCTGTGTTTATGCAATAATAACAGCAGCAAAAGAGGCTCCAGACCGAGCGCCGACAACCCCTAAGAAAAGGACAAACCATATGTGGCGTCAAGTAACGAATACTGACTGACACTGTCTAAATGGAGAAAGAAAGCAAGGCAAAGAGAGAAAGGTCATCCTGGAGAAAACTTGGAAAGCAGTGAGAGAAAATACATCAGGCTCCGTCAACATGTTGAACCTGGTTCCTGCCAGAGAACATGACTCCTGTACCCGCCTCCTAGACTTGGCCTCATTCAGCCCGGTCCATCAAAATCCCCCGCACCACTTACCCCAGGGCGCCACAGTGAGAGGGCCCATTCACACAGCCGCCCTGAGCCCCTTTACCCAGTCTCCTCAACTCAGCTCATCACTGTTTAGAAAACAAAGCCCTGTGAAATGAGAGGCCCTCCTTATCAGCGCTCCGAGGCCTGGGGCACCATTTGCATGACAATCTGCCGGCCGAGGCCTGTGAGCCGATGACGGACGGATGAGATGAGAGGAGTGGGATAGGTGGGTGGCTGTTGGTGTTGTTGGGGGAGGAGAAGAGGATAAGAGAGGCAAAAAGGAGGGATAGTTGAGTTATCAGTAGCCACTGTTCGTTTCCTGCTAAGTATCAGTTTACCCACTAATCCCTTCTCTCAATGCTCTCTGTGCACAAGTGGCCCAGCTGCACTGACCAGGCCTAATCCCCATGTCACATACGCACAGAGAGATACTATTCAATGGCTGCAAACTACACATGCATGCACACAGGAAGGTAATATTCACTAGATAAAAACTAGAACCACCACCACCAGCATTACACTACAGTGCTTCAGCCACAGTGGGATATGAAGTACAATATTCTCCACAACCTCATTAGATGTGAAATGTAACTGCACATGACAGAAATAGCTGTTTAGCTGAAGGTGACTTCAACTAGGTCAATTACATTAAATTCTAGGTCAAGTCAACTGGGGCAGTTGATGTCCCTTTAGGTTCACCAGATAGGAGAGCAGAACAGGAGGAGATAATATAGAAAAACAAGGGACTTTCTGGTAACACTGAAGCTGCCTGGTATTCACTCAAGTGGAAAGGGGAGTGTTTCTAATGTATGTGAGCAAAGGCCTGACTATGCGGCTTGTGTTTCGTGTTGCAACACACTGCTTTTAACTGAGCAGCATATGACATTTTGGCAGGGTAACAAGTATTCTTTCACAATAGGCCTGCAGATTTTGTCTACGTGACTTGTTGGAGTGATTGAATCTTCAGTGGGACACTGCTCCAGAAGTCTGGCGTTGGCACATGAGAGCGAATGCCCAGGCTGTTTCTGTGTGAGAAAAGTGCACATACAGTACAGTACATGAGTAGGCTAGGGTTATGGTTCATTTCTGTGTATATGTTGGTTGTGTATGTACGACTCCAGCCAGCGGCACTGCCTTCTCCCAGCAGCCTCTATTTGATTTGCAAATTCAGAACCGTTCATCACACTGCGCTAGTGAGCTTCACTGTTTCCAATTAAAATTTCCTTCTGCGTGTGTGTGTGCGCGCGCATGGTGCATTGTGTTTAGTTCCTGTCAAACTGCAAGCACAGGCATCTATATCTTCATTAAACAGCCTGCAAAGCTTGCGTGTTCTTGTCAAATGCACTAAGCAGTAAAAGAGTGTGTGAGAGTTGGAGGCAGTGTGTGAGAGAGGGGCACACAGTAGGGCTCACTGTGAAAAGAAGGGTGGGTACTGGGCAGACAGCAGTGGCAGAAGGGGAGCAGATTGAGAGAGGATGGTGAACAGTGGACTGGAAGACTTGCTGGCACACTAGGTGGGGCCTTTGAGGGGGCCACTGGCCCTCTACCCAATGGCAGAGGCTACAGTACCACAGGGTGCTCACTGAGTGACCATCAGCACACCAAAAGGTTTCCATAAAGAACTGGGCCTTGCGAAAGAGGAAGAGAAAGTACCACACCCTTGTCAGTGGTGCCAGCACGTTTCACTCTCTTTCTCTCTGTTCCTCTGCCCACGTCTTCCTGCCATCTCTCTGAGGCTTCTGCTACAAGGTCCCTCACAACAGGCTTGTTTCCTTCCTCTTGTCAGTACCAGCCTCTTCCGGAGGATCTCCGTCATTGCTTTTGCAGCCGCTGCTCTGTGTCCCTCGCTGCTGCACCTTCTTACATGTGTTTTCATTTCCCACAGGTCAAATAATAATGCTGCTCTGTTCAAACTCTGTTAACCACAGCTGAGTTACTTGCGAGCTTTGGGTGGTCTATCAAGTCTCTATTGTCTGAGTCAAAGAAGCACTCACAACGTAACCTGCCTACAACTGACAAAGAAATAGTTTATATGATGGAGAAGTCAAAAGAAGAGACAAGAGAAGGAGGAATGTGTGTGTGTTGACAGGGGAGGGGTGCTTTCATTAAAAGGTGCTGAGCAGTAGCAATGGCTTTCAACAGCTGTCAGAAAGCTCATTACCTGGGCTCCTGGACACATATGCACACACACACAAACACACACACACTCAAAAAGAGGCCCCACTAGGCTGTCTTTTAAAACAAGGTCTATGATAAAACAGGCCTGCCGTCCAGGAGATGGCTCAGGTTTGAATAGTGAAAACACACCAAGCTGGGCAGGGGTAGTGAGAAACCAGACATTAACACAAACACCCCTCTGAGAATTTACACACGTCTGTCAGAACCAGCAGAAAGTCATGAAACATAGCGAGAGACAGACACACGTGTGAATGCACATGATGCACACATGTAATCTGAGCATGTGCTCATATCTTCCATGAGTGCTAATGACAAAAGTCTGGACTTCAGAGAGTGACACAACTTGACATGTCACACAAACTCCTGCCAACACACACACACACGCGCGTACATACACTCCTTTATCTATCTATCCACTAAAGAAAGCGTACAAGCAGAGCAGGAAAGGCAGCAGGTGGGATAAGCCTGTATCCTCAGGGCACATTTTAAAAAGTGGAATTACCCTTGCAGTCTGGTGGTGCTTTCAAAACAGCCTTTCTTCTTTACAGCACCTCATAAAGGGCCTTTTGATATTTTCTTGATGGAGGCGGCCTAGCCAACATTTGGCAGCAAGCCCCCCCCCCTTTTTCCTGCACCACACAACCATGTCAAGAAACACACAAGTTGGCTTCTAACAGGCAGACTTGCCCACCAAACTGCCTGTCCCCCATGAACCCAGCAAAAAAAAAGTTTCCTGCAAATGTCCTTGTATGAAATCTGAGGAAGGAGGTATTAAAAAGGGAGGGAAATTAAAGGAAACATAATTTCAATGAAAGGGTTTTAGTCGGTGGCCTTTTATGGCTAGTGCAGAAAAGTACCAGACAGTCAAGTGCATTTCTGTGGAAAAAATGTGCCCCCTCATCCCTGTGGTGAGCTCCAGCTGACTCTTCATCTGCCCACCAGAAGACAGCAAGGAACATGAACACAGCTCTTCTCCGGTGACTGGAGAGTGAACCCAAACCTGGCAATCCGGTGCAGGCCTGGCCATTGATCATGTCAAGAGGACAGTACAACTCACGGGCAGGCGTGGAAGCCGACAGAGGGCGGAGGCAGGCAGACAGACAGGCGAGGTGAGGAGAGGAGAGAGGAGAGTCATTGAGGCAAAACCTCGACTCTTTGATCCTCAGGTTGTTCCTCGTCCTCCCAGACTTCCTCTCACCATCTGTAGCCCTGGCTCTCACCTGTCTGTCTCTGGCAAGGCCACTAGCGCTAGTTCAATTGCTATTACTTCCTCCCCACAACAATAGAAACCTACAAAAGTAGAAGTAGCCCAGCCGTGGCTGCAGCCTCGCTCTGTCAGAGGAAGTGGGGGGAAAGGAGGATAATGTAAACAACAACAGTAGTATTCACTCCAGCTCATTGGGGAAGCACCGCAGACCAAAGTGTGCGAACGCAAACCTCTCATTGGAAGGAACAAGCACACCCACAAGTAGTAATACACAGTTCATTCCTACTCAATATGTAAATGTCTGTGCCCAAGCGTCTGCATGCAGTACACTAAGTGTTTCTTCTTCATTTTCCTACATTATGCTGCAGCTCAACTTTTTTCCAAAATCATGACAAGTCACAAACATCTATCTAACATCTCCTCTGATTTTACTCAGTCCACATTTGCATTTATTATCTATTTACTTTGAAGGACCTGAAAGGCAGCACTGTGAGTAAGATAGACAGATTAACAACGAGAGAGCAGCATAAAATGACTGTGGCTTCCCGATGTCGAGATTTTAAAACATTGCAACACTGGCACAAAGTCCCCTTAAACTGGCACAAACACTCGGAGTCATATCAGATGTAGAAGTAACTCTGAGAAACTTCTGCTTTGAGTGGTTGTGCGGCGAAATGATGCATATCAGAGTTTTTCACTTTTGCTTGGCAACCAACCGCCAACAGGTTGCCCAAGTCTACGCCTTGGCGGAGGCTGTCAGAGCAGTGACAGAAATTCAGATTCAGGCCCTATAGTGATTCATTTCCTTCTCTGTCTACCTCTTGATGTTTTGGAAGTTCCAAGAAAGACTAATATGGGGCAATAACGTCACATTTTGATTACACTCAGAGAATACAAATACATCACTGAGAAAGTTAGCAATGCCCATTCAGTCAGTTCCTATAACAGCAGTGTACCCTGAACTCATTCAGCTTTCCTGAACAAGGCATAAATCATCCCAAGCAGCCCCTGACTCCTTTGCTGGATTGCTTCCTGTCTAACTGTCTGTCCGTCTGGCAGTTAGGCTGGTTTTCTCTCAGTGTTTTCTGGCAAATGTGAGGTGCTCAAACAGTGGAAAAGAGGCTGATAAATCCATGCCTACTGACAGGATCACTACAGGCAGCTCTCATTCAATCAAAGGTCAAGCTACAATGTAGACATATTCTCTGCTAGTTTATAGCCATTGAAGAGCATGTGCCTATTTTCTGTTTGTCCATGCATGCCTGCGTGTGAGTGTGTGTCACGTGTGTAAGTGATGATGCAGTTCTTGGGTCAGAGCAAGACATCTACTGCAGGGGACCATTAAAAAAGTGAGTATTTACATGGACTTCAGTGACCTGGTAATTGTTGACTTTCTGCATAAACATGATTTATTTGTAAAAGAGGTTACACAAAAAACTTTTGGGATTTTACATGTATGCATGACAGAGAGCCTGCACACAATGTGGCGAGATGAAAAGAAGGATCATCACTGTAATTGTGCATCCTTGTATCCAAAATAAATAAATCCAATATGACTTAATCTGAAAACTGAAACTAAAATAAATAAGTCAGTTTCCACAGCTGCACAGTATCTGTAAATTTGCGCACATGTGCACAGTAAAAGGAAAATACTGTGTGGTCCGAGAGTCTTTTGAACTGAGAGGTTCAAAAATATGACAGTAGGTTAAAGACAAATCTGATTACTGACCAGCTGTATGTAAAGTTTTCAAGATGTGAACACATTCTCCTGTTACCTGCTTTAACCTTATGTCTCCCAATAACATGGTTTCATGTGTGCATGGTGAGAAAACATACACAAACGTGCACACAAACACGCACACAGAGGCATCTGTGAAATTCTCCACTGACATTCATGTCCTCCCAATAAAAAGTCCTGAATCGTCAGCCAAGCCCACAGTTACAGGCATATCAGCTTACACACACCTGTTCCCACACAACGATCACACGGGCATATTATACACACAAACAAATGAACAAATGCAAGTATATACAAATTAATTTCCAGAGGACTGAACATGGCTGTTGCACATACGCACATTTGCAGGATTTGACTAATGTCCAAGTGAAACCAATGCCAGCAGGGCCTCCCTCCTCCCCTTGGCCAACTCCTCTTCCATCACTCTCCACCCCTGAGTCCAGATAATAGCTGTACTACACCAACCGCCCACCACTCCCTGCCAAACATTGTCGGCTGCGTAAACACTGCCCATTCACACATACACAGAGCAAGGACAGTCGGGCTCGTCTGGGTTTCAAGTCCCAGCTTGGCTGTCCGAGTCCTATGCTTCTCATAACAGAGAGCCCCTAGCAACGCTCGAGCAGAGCCGTCAGTCAATAACACGGGGGTAACAGAATTGCTCTCTTTACACTCAGCTCACACATGGCTCTGAGCTGGCATACACATACACTATATACACTAAACACAAACTACACATGCACAACAGTACATTGCATGCACACCAGTGAAATAAACTCTCACAGGTGCATGCATGAGAACACCAACAAACACAAACGCCAAGGTGCGCACACATGCACACATTGCCTAGCCTGCCAATTGCCCACGCCTTTGTACAAGGGAAAATGTGCCTGGCAGGCAAAGGGCTGTTCTCAGTAAACAGCTACAATAGCAGCAGCCAGACACGGGTGTTAGGGTGGGCAGGCACAATACCTCCGTGACCAGCAAACTATTGTGAAAGAACTTACGAAAGTCCACATTTTATACGCTGATACGAAACGGCAAACTGTTGGCCCAGTTGCCTCATAACAGCCTGTTTTGTCATGTTGTGCGCCAAGGGATTCCTTGTAATGTTTCAGCATAAGCACTCTTGTGAAACACTGCTGTAAAATTTCACTAAAATGGACAGAAAAAGACAAGCAAAAAGTCTGAGGTGACAGATTCCGCCTCTGTGCAGTGTTTAATGAGTTTTATTTACAGCGGTGTGAGTGACGCTGCTGAGGGGCTATAAACTGCTGTTAGAGCAGAGCTGGATTCCAACACAGGCCTGTGGAATCCAGCCTGGCACATTGTCTGTCTCTGGATTTGACACAGCAGTCTGGGTGCCCAACGCCAGCCAAACAGGCACGTAAACACTACATACACTGACATATAGGAGTTCACATCCAGACTCCACACACGCAGGCACAGGCTGACAACGCTCATATTTATGTATAAGCAAAACCACAGGTGAAAGGGGGCTTGTGGAAGATTCTTTAAGCAACGGCAAGGATTGAGTCTGTTTATTTATAGGTGGCAATGCCTATTAATGGGCTTGGCTATTACTGCAGGGCTGAGACAGATCTGTTAGCAAGGTGGTGTGATACTGCAGCACAAATAGTCCTTATACTGAAAATGGCTTCATACTATAAAAATCTTTTCCATGTTAAAATGTAATGTAACACAGTCATTATTCACTTAAATCATACTTTATTTTTTAGTTTCTGTATGAATATAACAGAAAGGTTTCTGCAGCTGCCCGAGCCACTGCAAAATAGAATATTATTAAGACATGCATAAAGTATATGCACATACACGCCTACATATAAGCCTGCGCATACACACACACGCACATCCAAATACCTACGCTTAAGCATACAAAGTAATGCACATTTCCCTGAGCAGTAGCTTAGAGAAATAGTGGATCTCTATCTAACTGCAGTCTAAAATTAGGTGCTTTTTTGATTACAGTTGTCACGATTAAGTGTTTCACACATTTCACTTTATACTGATTTTCTACTTCAAACTGCTCATTTACTTGCATTGGCTGCAACTGTTTTCAAGTGAAGGTTTTTCCATTGGGGCATATCAATTACGAGTCAGCGACTCTGGACCAGCTGACTGCTTAAGTCTTTTAACTTCAGCACATTCATTTGATATTATCTATGGATCAACAAGGTTTATGTATATATAACAGCCCTGACAATTCCTCATTAGAACTACAACCATGGTAATAAGTCTTCTAATTCCTTTTCTCTTACACACACACACACACACACACACACACACGCACACGCACACGCACACGCACACGCACACACACACACACACACACACACACAC